>CAJQZN010031559.1:0-12276 GCA_907164685.1 Colias eurytheme | reverse complement strand
CCAAATGACTGTAAGAAAATATTCCATTTATTATAAAAATACAAATTCAAATAATATGATACAAATTTATTAATTTAAAATTTCGTCAAGTTGCATTTATGTGCCTAGTGCCCAGTGCCCAAGTTTTGTGTCAGATCTTTTTGAATAAAATTTTCAAATATTTCAACTGATTCAGAATTTTTACAAGTAAAAATGTGTGTCTAGAATATTGTACTTTTCTACATTCAAATAAGTTATGAATAAGCTGTTTATGAACATATAGACAACATCACACCTATTTTCATGATGTACTTTGTACACATTGTCTATTGTCTGCGCAGGAAATATTTATACAAAAAAAATAATAATTGCAGTTTACCTTGACATACAGGTTATGCTAGTACAAAAACAACTTGAACAGTATGCTTATTGCTTATTTTTACTTAACAATTATCTATTTAAAATATGTTTTATATTATATATATATGTACTTACTCTGAAAATACAGCTTTCACAGAGGAGGCGCACTTCTTAACACTATGCAATGAAGCTAGATCTAACTCTATTGCTTTCAAATTATCCTCAGAGGCGTTAGTTTCTTCAACAATCTGCTTGATTGCTTTTTGTGTAGCCTCCATGTTCCTATTGGCAAATAATATATTACAGCCATGCCTGGCTAGAGATTTTGCTGTTTCATAACCAATACCACTGTTACATCCAGTTATTAAGGCATATTTGCCTGACAAGTCTACCCCATGTAACACCTGCAATAGTATAATAAATAAAAAAATATGGTTGTTAAAATTAAAATAATTCTTTAACCTTGTCTTGTCTTCTTTTTCACAAATAATATTTTCTTCATATTTAAATATGAAGGTCATTTCAACACAGGTTTTATAAAACAATAAAAATAATCCAACCTGAAAAGCTGTTGAAGAACCATCAAATCTTTGCCGAAAGTCATTTGTATATTTCTTTTCTTCTTTAGCAAAAGCTAATCTTGGATCTACATAGGTTTTGTTTCCTGTTTCAACTTGAACATACAGTGTTTTGCCATTTTCATCAACTGTTTTGGACCAACCAAAAGGTAAATCTTTAGAAATCACTTTTTTTCTTCCTGTTCGAGGATGGGTCCATTGTATTTTGGTTGTACATGTACTAAAACAATTTTGTATTTTAATGTCTACAAAAGTTAATAAATTAGGTACAATCCATACTAATATTATAAATGCGAAACTCTGTCTGTCTGTCTGTTACTCAATCACGCCTAAACTACTCAACCAATTTGCATGAAATTTGGTATGGAGATATTTTGATACCTGAGAAAGGACATAGGCTACCTTTTATTGGGAATATGTACCACGGGCGAAGCCGGGGCGGACCACTAGTATTAAATAAAAATATTTTAGTAATTTTACTTACTTTACAAAATAAACATTTCCATCGTCGGTTGACTTCTCTTCCCATCCTGGCGGCAATTCGTCTTCACTGTCTGAATCCATAACATGATGCATAATGTACAAGCTGTAGCTTCCTGTTTACTGAATACGCAGTTTGGAAGTTGTTTCTTATATTACTCGAGACTTACTAGTCAAGACTTTATTTTCACACAACTTATAAGTATAAAATGAGGAATTAACAGACACTATAACCTATAGTTAAGACCAACTTACAAATCGTTTCTTTGAATGTCAAGAAATCAAGAAATGTGTAAATCAATCAGTATTGTGTTTTGATAAAAATATAATAATTTATGTTTATAATATCAAGTTTTTCAATGAAACTTTTTTCATTAACAATTTTTGTTTATTGAATATTGACTTAATTGACAATTGACTTTGATGAAATTTGACAATGACAAATGAGTGACGTTCTTGCGTCTGTCTGACACTTGACATAATTATTGTCTAGATTCTATCACAGATTACAGAACCATGGAGGATAGTGGAGGATGGAGTGAAGCCTGAGTGAAGCCAACCCCGTTTTCCAATTACAGCACTTGCACTATGCGGCATAATGCTTAACGTTGAATGTTCCAACTACAGCAACGCTTCGCACAATCGAGCACTAGAAAAAGTAATGTGCGTGAATTGATGCGTGCAATCGATTTATCGTTAGTAATTATTAATTGTTGGAAAAAATTTTAAAGCTTTCGTTTCATTGTAGTTATTTCAAATAATCAAAGTTAATTCAAATTGTGTTAAAAAATAAATATAAGTATGGATGAAGGTACAAACATTGAAAATAATGTTAATGAAATACCTAATCAAAATCCAAATTACATACTTAAAATAACAGTAAATATTTTTCAACCAATTATTATGTATACCACTTTATCACATTAATGAGGTTATTGCTAACTCTATGAATATTTTTTTTTCAACACTGAACTTTAGCACACTACGCAACCTGCTGGTGCGTTTCACGTTCCAATTAAGCATCAGCATAATTCGGCATTGTGCGGCACTGAGTCGCATTATGCTCTGTAATTGGAAAACAGCCCAAGTGAAGCAAGAAACAAATGAGGGAATAGAGGAGATCGCAACCACTGGCAACAAAATCTTTAATCTACCCGCACTTTTGATTGAAATTGTAAAACTGGGAAAATTGTTTGAATGAATTATTCAAAAGCTTTCAAAAGCATGCATTGTAAATGTTTGTCAAAATGGTTGTGAAAAATATAAATTAAATTATGATGCCGCTGTTATTGAAAAAACACTTTCTTCAAAGTGGAAACAGGCACAGCCAAAGGGTAGTAGGTACTACGAGGCACAGCAAAGTAAATCAGTAACTAAATTTATCAGGTGGTTTTGTGGTGAGTTCATAATTTAATTTACACCAGGAAATTACTATATAAGTAGTTCGATTTGATACCTATTTAGTTTTATAGCATTCAAATGCGAGATTTATATAGAATAGAAATTAAAAAAATTATGATTATTAATTGCAATAAGTTTATTTTGTATGCATGTCCTTTGTTTCGTTAGGTAAATAGCTACTGTTTCCTGATATTGTGTTGAAGTACGATTAAATTATATTTATTACTTGCTTTGTGTTTTTGTATAAATGAAAGACCCCATAAAATCATTGTTGTTTAATAAATAGAAACTTAAACTAATTTAGGGCTAAAAGAAATTGCTTTACAGCTGGTAGGTACGAGTCTTGTTCGCCGGCGGGATCGAATAAATTCTTACTGCCAGTTGCCACTAAAAGCAGCTCGACGGAACACGATGGTGTTTTGTCCGTAGTCCACTGCTTTCTGGGCTTCTTTACTGGTTTTATTTTTTCTTCAGACATTGAGTGGTGAATACAATATCCTGTTTTATATAAAGTTTACAATGTACTGCTCATGGGTTCTGCAGGTCTTTTGGCTCTAGGCAGCAGTAAAGAGAGGGCTGCACACACTGAAATAAAACCAGTACAATATTGAATTCTAGGCTTTTTATGTTTTTTTTTTTGCTGAAAGTAACTAATAAGTATTCATTATTGTACTACAGATATTTTAAATATATTTTGTGAATTATTTTCGTTGCGTTTCTGTGTACGAATATAAGAGCAAAGATGAAAAGTGTCATTGTTTCTGCTTTTATAGCTCCTCGCGTGCTCTTTCTTAAGATCTCTTATATTACGAATAACTCATTGCTTACAATCGATACAATATGTATTCGAATAAAAACTTACGTATTAATAATCCTCCAAAACCATAGAATGTAATCTCACAAGCGGCGTTGATTAGAATACCAGCTACATTGGTGCCGATGATGGATCCCGTCCGACCCAGCATCATACTCAAACTAACTGCCATACCCCTGTTGACAAATAAAGTTCCTTATAAAACTATGTTACTAAGTAATAATTTTGGGATACTTAAATATTCCTGTTTCTAAGGTTCTATAAAATTAGGTGTATATACTAGGTGACGATGACAATGTGACGGTAGCAAAAATTAATAAGGCATAATAGGTATTATGATAACGGAAAATCAGAAGAAAACAAAGCGTTTCTAGTGTTCTACGTACCTCAATTGAGTTGGGAAAATTTCAACAGCATATGCATTTACGGGACCAATTGCCAGACCCGTTATAGGCAAGGAAGATAACAAAATTGCGAATAAAGCTTGCTGTGTGACAAAATTAATCATTATACAGCAGACACCTATAACAAGATATACTGCAATTAACAGCACTTTCTTGCCTATAATTTTGACTAAGCTGCTAACTCCTACAGCAATAATAGCACAGGATAAATTTGCAATTGCGTTGATCATAAATGTCATTTTATCTATTTGATCGTCGCATTCTGCATTTGCTTGCGTCTGAAAAAAAAATACGATTGTATAAGCGAAAGAGAAATATAACACTGTAGTTTCTTTAATATCTTGTCCAGGCGCATACAATTGTAATAAAATAAAATTTGTATTGATATAACTTAACCGAGTTTAACCTACCTACCTCATTTAATCTTTGTGCAATAACTTGACAGGCAGTTTGCTCATGGCCTCCTCCTGTTAGCACTCTATTCAGCACATCTGGTAGCCACATATAGAGCCCGTTTAAGCTAAAAATATCAAATTGTTATTAGTTTAGAAAGTACATCATAATAATTAGATAATAATAGTATCTTTATTGGAATTAAGTATTTTGTGTATGGTCAAGCGATATTCTCCAGCCTATATAATGTATAATTTAAAATGTTATAGTTATCATCAAAGTTATTTAGTATTTGGGCTATCGTATACATTTTTTGTTAGGGTTACTCACGTAGAGAAAATACCGAAAAGTAAGATTCCATTTAATGCCATCCATTTCAAATATGGTGGTTTTAGGAGTGGTACGCTTTGATTAACGAGAGATTTAAAGAACGACGGTTTTTTTGTTTCTTCACTTTCCGGCATCAATAAACGTTTTACCTAAAAAAGACAAACTGCAATAAAAATAAGTGTTCAATGTGGGGAATTAACCTGAATAACAGTGACTTTTACCCTGGCTCTAGTAAATACCTTTATTACCATCATTATTTACGTGAAACTGATAAACTTATATACCTAGTTATACTCTACTTTAGATATAAATAAAGCATAAATCTTTATAACAGTTATGCAACATAATTACCAAGAATTACAAGCTAAAACAAATAGATGTAATAAAACACAAACAGTTATGTCACATGTCTTCCACCAGGCTTAATAATTGCATTATATTGATAATTAATTAAATACTTACAGGATAATCGTCTGGCGGTTTTCTCTTATTTGAAGAGTATATTGTTCTTAACACCTGAAGTGATTCGTCGTGTTTTCCTTGGGACATAAGATATTTTGGGCTCTCTGGACCGAACGCCAGTAAACAAGCACTGATTATGAATGGTAGAGCATATATTATTGTGAGAAGTCGCCAAGGTCTAAAGTAGTACGATCCAAAGTCGATTCTGAACTCTAATGGTAGAATTGCCCATGCAAATACTGAAAATAAACTTTAAATTACTATATAGTGTAATTATATATTTGCTTGTAGAGCATTGAAAAATAAATTTCAGCTTAACTTACAGGGCACTAAGGCAGATCCACAAATTTGCATAGCATTTGTAACAGAGAGTGTTATATCTCTGTATCTGCCTGGAATAATTTCACCGATGTATGAATATGGTACAGCGGCAGGACATGCTATGCTGAAAAAAACAGCAAAAGATTAATTAATCATTCATTAAAAGTAAATCCTACTGAATTGCAGATAATTTCTCAAAAACGTACCAAAGAGACATGAGACTTTTAAGAACTACGAATGATATTAGATCAGGCATAAATGCCGAAAGCACGCCTAGCGCTCCAGCCATGAGAGAGCTTATAATTATCATCTTCTTCCTTCCTTTCGTATCGACCAAGTATCCCCATGGGAATGAAGTTAAAACTATACCTGTAAAATAATATGTTTCAAGTCAAGCAAGTCAGAATTGGCAAGATAACCTTTTTCTGGTATAGGTATGCGGGCCACAAGCGGGTGATATTCATAAATTATTTATCTTATTTACCAAAACGGTCTTAGTAAGAATCAGAACATACGTGAATTATTAAAGAGACCTATATAATAGAAACTAAAATTCATAGTTCTGCTAATAGTCTAATAGACCCTCATACATTTTAAACTAAGTATTCTGTGTGAAGTGCATTGTGTATATCAGTAAGATGCTAATTGCGATTTTATTAAAAAAAACATAATTCAGATGCTATAATACTATAATTGAAGTCAGGTACATTTGATTCTTTGATTGTCGTTTTTTTTCATACACCGTTATACAATGTATAGTATAGTGGAATAGAACTTCCGCGACAATACGTTTCTACACTCACATTAATATCAGTGTTTAAACGAAACGAACGAACGAAATTTAAAATGTAGGTAATTACTTAATTATCATTTTTAAAACATAATGAGCAAATAAATTAGAACTTGTTTAATTAAGTACCTATAGAGTTTTTCTTTCAATTAATTATATGATTTTGTCCTCGATTGTTATCAGAGATAATATAATACTTTACAACTTTTACGCAGAGACTGCTGAACCGATTTTCATGAAATTTGGCACACACATAGAAGGTAAAGATATCAACCTACCGAAAATCCTACAGGAACGGGAACTATGCGGGTTTACCTTTGACTACGAGGGCGAAGCTGCGGTAAAAAAGTTAGTTTAAGTACCTATATATGGCACAGATCCAATAACACCTCGTTGTGTATCAGTCATTTGCAGGTCGCATTTCGCAGCTGGCAATACATATGAATATCCCACTGGCTCTATTATAGCCGCTATGAGGAACAACGCCAGGTTAAGAGCGTAGCGTATGTTGTACCATCCCATTCCTGTAATATAAAAAATAAAAATGAAAGATGTCGAAGACAACATGAAAGATGTAAATAATAGGTGGGTAGTAAAATAAAAAATTGTAGGTATTATCTGCCAAAAGATTTACAATATGATGTAGAGCAACTTGAAAGTTAAAATTTTATTCGGGCGCATACTCGGGCGCAGCCGGAGGGAGTAGCTAGTTTGTTATAAAAAAAAATGATATTATCTAATTGTTTAAACAGTTTAACTTTCATCAATTAAAACACGACGATTGAAAGTTGAATCCGATCCTTTGTAAAATTGTAATTAATAAAGTAGTATGTACTATTTAAAATATAATATATGTGGACTATGTAGTTAGGTACATTTTTAAATTACTCACTTCAAGATTTATCAACTTTGCGACTTGCGTTGCGCTACGAGCTACGGAACCACTGACAGCATAATATTTTTTATTAATGAATTATAATTTTACTTTTTAACGATATTGGTTAGTAGGATTTAACGAATCAATAATGATGAATCAATTCATGGATATTTATTTGTGTACTATTCTTAAATACTTACCTATTAGGTATAATAGACTTTATTGAATAAAGGTTTCATCTAAGTTTACGAATATCACGAATATTAATTAATTTGAATTACTGCCTGCCAGATATTCATATGATGTAAAAAATAATCGTTTTTCGCAATTATATTCTTAACTATATCAGCTGTGTTATATAACATTGTATTTTACCAAAATTCAAAATTCTAATGCATTGTTATCTTTTGATTGCGTTGGCTTATAAATTTGATATCTCCACGCATTCCTGAGAAAAAGGGTCTTGACAGACAGACAGACAGTCAACAAATCGATCCTTTAAGGGTTCCGTTTTTTCCTTTCGAGGTTCATAACCCTAAAAATAGAGAGCAACAAAAAGTTTACAATAAACCTAGAAAAGATGATGACAGATTTCAAAATTCGGAAGTAGTTCGTACACTGTGTTCGTAAATCGTACACATTGCAACGAAATCATAACAAGGTCAATGTAATCAAAGCGATAACTCTCAAACTTGCTTTCAAATTACGATTTTGTAATTCGTATATTTGATAACATATACGATGTATGATGTTGTACGGCGTTTATTATGACGGTCTTGACTCTTGATAAACAGTTTTCTCATTACCACATAAATTTTCGCCTTCAATTCGTATAGGTACATACAGAACTACCTAATTACTAATACTTTAAGTCTCGGAGGGCCTTGGGACACAGTTATTTGAAACTTATCTTGATCTCTCTTTACTCAACAATTTTTAAGTTATAGACAAAAGAGCAATTATCTGGCTGTAGCTTTTAGTACTTTTGATTAGATACTTATATAGGTACATTTGTTTATTATTTGCACGTTACAGTTTAAGTATAAAATGTGTGTTTACTTTTAATTCTTTATTAATTCGCAGCCTTGATTATTCAAAGCTGCGAATTAATAAAGAATTCCTTATGGAATAGGAATGGAATTTTAATTATTCTATTGTTGATGATTAAATCATGGCTAATACACACATACGTAAACATGCCTACTTGTAAAGTGCAATTCTATATTTGAGTGCAATTCTAGAAATTACTCTACTATCTCTAATAATTTCCTCACTAAATTGAACAATAAGGTGAATCAACAGCACTACAACACACTGAGTAGGTAAAAATCTAAACAGTAGGTACCTGCGATATCCAAGGCATAATCAACACGATTCATTATATTTTTTGTATAAATTTACAAACATACATATTCACTCTATCCACTATTATGATTTGACTGATCGAAAATTCTTAATAGTGCCACCAATAACTTGTTAGACTGGTGGACTTTATTATGGTCACAAGTCTCATACATTGCTTGACCAAGGTCCTTTATTACTATGAATATAAGAATTAGTTTCGAATTTATATTTCGACAATCAGAAGTAATTCGTAACGATTCAGAAATAAGAACGAATATTCGTTTATTTTGTTACGGTCTCAATAATTGATTATGTAGTAGTTGTGATAATAGATAAAGTTATCTAATATTTTTGATAATACAAGGAGAACTGAATCCTATTTATAAGCTGGCCTTAAAAATAATTAGCGCCTAAAAACAACCAGCAATTTTTTATTTTCATCTATCGAAAACATTTTTTCATTTAGGTAATCATTTTCTAGGCAAGTAACTTATATAATGATTAACTGGCTTAAAAATAAATAGATTTCATTCAACCAAAAAATTGGATCGTTCCGTTCCGGTTCAGTTCCACATGTTACAAATAGACAGTTCGGGAACTTTTTTTTTCACGTATATTACCGGCCAAACCCGATTTCAGGCCAAGCTGGTTTTGCCTAGGCTAAACTAGTTCGTCCTACTTATTGACGATCGGATGAACTGGTATAGCCTAGGCCAAACTAGTTCATGCAAAGGAGGACGCAGAGAGGGCTAGGGAAAATGACCCAGCGGCCGACTCTCTGCGCCGACGTAAATCAGGTAGACGCAGACGTCTCTACGTCGAACGTCAGCCTTAAATTACAGCGAACAAACGCAGGGGGAGACGTAGAGATGAGCATACTACAGTGATGCTCGCTGCAAGTAAACCGGCCCCCCCTGTGACAGATGGCGGATAGCCCGGTAATATGGCGGCGTTATCATTTTCCGATACCGTCACCTATTGCCAATTTATGGGCTTGGTCGGGTCGCCAAGTTGCGGCACTCACCACGTAGGCGGTGGGGGTATAAGGCCTAGCTGTTAACCCCTGCCGCCGAAGTGGAACGGTGGCCACCGTTGGGTTTTAGTGGGTATGGCTTCCTGCGAGTCCCACATACCCCCCTCATACAGCAAAACTGTAGAGGGGGATGCGTAAAAGCATTTCCCAACGTTAAAAAAAGGCCAAACTAGTTCATCCTAAGACCAATAGGATAAATCAGTTTAGGCTAGGTCATACGAGTTTATCCTAAAATAAGTACGAACACACCCAGGATAAACTAGTTTTGCAATAGTTTATTTTTATGTAACATAGGTACTCCTTTGGTCTCAATTTTGACCAAATTTGTAATTCAATCTTTATACATTTTTCAATGAAATAAAGCGTGTTTTTAGTTATTATGTGAGGAATAATATCAGATAACGCGAAAATAGATTCTGCATAAAAACATTATGTACAGTAGGAAAAAAAATGTGTGCGTGTACTGTATAAAGAAGTTTCACTTCTTACGTGTGAACACTAGTACACACGTAAGAAGTGAAACTTCTTTATGACCTTATTTTTCAAAAAATAATGAACTACATATTATATGCAACTTTACAGAAATACGTCGAATCACGCGTGGTAGGGATAAGAAAATACCTAACGGAAAAATGTCACGCGTGACGAAAAAATGTTACACTAAATTTTTTTCCAACCCCGATAAAAAATAAACATTTTTGAAATGAGGAAATGAAGTGAAAGATGTTTTTTCGATTTACGAGTTATCTTAATTTTTTTTTACAGGGATTACGCCAGTATAGTAGAGCCTAGAGCCCAACTAGAACAAAAATATTACCTAGTAATGACGACATATATATCTAATAATATATTCTATATTATTTCGTTTTGTCAGAACTGCACCTTTGCAAGTTATTTTAAGATTTGATTTTACAGATTAACCATTTATAACATTATAAACAGTTTCCTCTCTTCGAAGATAAAATTGATAGACGTCAAAATATGTTGCCTTAAATTGGATACCTCTGTAATACTGGTAATACTGAGTAAATAATAGTGCGACTGATTATACTTAGTATTATCTACCCTTATATCCACCTATTATAGTAAGGTATGCCAAATTGATCAATGCAAACAAAATATCAGTTTCTGGATACCAATGAAACAATTCTACTTTCGCCATTATGTCAAACACATGATAATTAAAATAATTTATTTACAGCGTTAGTTCAAAATTTTACAACAATATTCGCGACCGACACATTCTTTAGATACGTCTGAGTCGTATTAATAAGAACTATTAAGAACCAGGTTTCCGCCCGCGGCTTCTCCCGCGCATTCAAAGAAAAACCCGCATAGTTCCCGTTCCCGTGGGATTTCCGGGATTGCGTCCTTTTCCCGGGGTAAAAAGTAGCCTATGTCCTTTCTCGGGTATCAAAATATCTCCGTACCAAATTTCATGAAAATTGGTTCAGTAGTTTAGGCGTGATTAAGTAACAGACAGACAGACAGAGTTACTTTCGCATTTATAATATTATATAGTATGGATTAATAAATAATTCATTGCGCTTTGATGTATTCCAATGTACTAGTTAATAATTTAATACAATTTATATAACATATGCGTAGGTTTATTTAACTTACGCATATATTATACTATCTATAATAATTAGGTATTTACATTTTAATTAGTTGTTATCAAACTCAAAAGTCAAAATGTCAAAATTAAAAAGAATGCTAAACTAATATTTACAGTAATGAACATTATTATATTAACTGATGCAATATTATAAACTAGAACATTATTTCCCAAATTAATCTGAGCTTATGATTTCCTTGAATTCACTGGACTATATAGTTTCTTTGGATTTTAAGAAAAATCAAAATATTATACCCAACAAAGTAAAAACCATTACCTGCTACATTTAGAGCAAAATCGATGTCAACTGCATTTTTAATTTCTTTACTACTAACTTCACTAGATATAGTCAATTTGTCTTTCACCATTTTGTAAGTTATGCACACTCTTATTATACCAAACACATTATAATTAAAATAATATCATTTAGGTAGGCGTTACGGAATTTTACAACAACATTCGCGACCGTCACATCCTATAGACAGATGATAATAAAATTATATGTTACAGTTCGCACGGTTTCTTACTTACTACTTTAGGTATTAATTATTAGGATTATGGTTCCATTTATTTATTTTGTTCTCTTATCATTTATGAGGCTATAGATTATCTGTGTTATCTTTGCGGGCAAATTTTCATTGCCGAAGTTGTTTACGGTAGAGTGAACGGCGATATCTCAGGCATCGGTAAGTTTATCGATAAAACTTTTTCAGCAACAAATCAATGCAGTTCTGAGTGTTCTTTAACATACCTATCCAGAATATTAATATTAAATGTGGGAGATTCAAATGAGAATTCATTTAAGTCAATAGTATCTTTGTTTTGGTTCATAAGTTCATTGAGATAAATTAAAAATAAACTATCAACATTTTGTATCTGATTCAACAACAAATTGATATGTATTGAAACTTATAATACCTACCCACCTAAAGACCATTTTATAAAATACGTTAGAACCTAAATAATGTGGACTCTTTGATTAATGAAATATTCAAAATGTGGACCGTTGTAGAAACGTATAGTACACGTAACGTATAGTAGAGCAAATTTTTAGGGTTCCGTAGCCAAAATGGCAAAAACGGAACCCTTATA
>CAJQZN010031558.1:0-25192 GCA_907164685.1 Colias eurytheme | reverse complement strand
AGTTTAACTGACTTCGTAAAATAATAATACTAAAATAAATGGTTTTGATGTTTTTGATTTGACATTTTTATTTAAAAGAATACGATTTACAGTTGAGTCTCTGTTAAATGTTGGTAACTTTTTATGCATAATTCACTATTTATTTTTCTACCAAGCCATCGATATCGGTATCGGTATCGGTATCGCCGATACATTACTACAAATATCGGTATCGGTATCGTATCGGCAAAATCATGTATCGTTACATCCCTAATCAAAATATAAATTAAAAAATTATTTAGTAAACGAGCCAGGACCACGCTTACTTTTCTAAATGAAAATTATGCATTACTAACTACTTACTTACTTATCTGTATTTTTATCATACATTTTTTATCAGTCACTAATTTTACGCCATCTATTATTTTTGTCTGATACTAACTAAATAATGCATTGTTATGAAATGTTTAGAGAAGGTAGTATAGAATTATAAAACTAGATGGCGCTTTTTGCATAAGTGTTTATTAGTACATCTAAGTATTAATAGATGGCGCTGTTTTAAATTTCCTAAGACCATACTCATCCTCTGGGAAGGGAGGTTTCTATCGTGAGAAATAGCGGAAAGCCACCCCGGATATGGTTGGATTTTCAGTCGTTTCGGGACTTTCAGCGCGTAAACTTCCCTGGAAAATTATGGGAATGATGATCGCATAAATAGGCTTGCACAAAGTTCTTTATTATTCTTGTTTAATAAAACGAATTATTATTTTTTCTTATCTTTTTTATACCCAATTATTATTACCGTTAATATAAATAAAATTTAGAATTATTGCGTAACGTGTGTAAGAAATTTCTTTTGTGCGAGAGAATGATTGGTAAGTAAACTTCATAACATTGTTACAATAATTATTATAGCGCCTTTAAACCGGCACGGGGCACCTAGTTTGATAGATATAAATAAAATATTACAACTGTAAGTTAAGTATAGCTAAATTTCATTTAAAATCTATATAAAGTTTAAATACATTGGAATATTAATTAAAATAGGCATTGGTAATAAATATTGGTGAATATGTTTTATTAATTTTAGTAAATGTACAGATAACTTGTAAGTACCTACTTAATTCAAATTATGCAAAACCAGATTCGAGTAGTATACCTTTTTAGGCACATACCACCAACGAATAATAGGTAGTGTGATAATTATTAATTATTAAATTTTATTATAAACTTGAAAATATACTCGCCATCTTTGAATGCTCCCCCCACTCCCCCATGCAACTATTTCACTGTACGAACTATTGAATCGTAAACAATGGAATATTGTTAATTATTTAAAATAATAATTTAAAAAATATATTCATGAGTTTTCAATCTATAGTGGTTTAAAGTTAACTCAAAAATGGAGCATTTTCGTAAAATTTCTAAAAAATTTTAGAGAAAGTGTAAGAAATGTTATAGTATGCTATATATTCGTAATCTGCTCAATAAGCTCTTTCATTTGATACCCCACACGGCATGTTTTGGAAATTTTAATTTTTACATAAAATTTAATCGTGTTTAAATTCTACCTACTCTACCTGTACTTACTTCTGAAGACTACGATATCGGGAACGGGAACGTTATTTATTATTTTAATTAACAGGCATTACGTAGTTATTTGTTGTACCTACTTATTTCAACAAGTAGGTAGACGCGCCAGCAGCTTTTTAACAGATTTCAGATAATTACTAAAATACTATTATTACTTATAGTTCTATTCTTTTTTCTTTTTTTTCTGATACCTACCAGTTTTTTTTGTTTTCCCATGAATCTAATTGTAATGATAATTTTATAATTAAAAAACGAGTTTATGGTATCCCCATGTATTGAAGTCGAAAATTATTATTAGATACATCAGCTTATTTATAATCGCCGGCTATGGACTCATGGGCCATGGCGCTCGCAGCGCGGCTCAGTTAAGCCCTTCGTAATATCTTCTCAAGCATTCATTTAAAAGATATTATAAAGGACCAATTTGATATCTCAATGCTTAGTGTGTGTTCAGCAAATTTAATGATAATATGAACGGAAAGGGGAAGATAGGGATTTCTTCTCAATTCAATATTACGCGTTGTTTTTTATGACTGCTTAAAACATGACGAGAAATGAGCTCTACAATAGAGTAATTATACTTACTTATAATTTTAATCAATCCTAGTTTCTTCTGAAAAAGGTTTAAAATATAAAAGTATTAATTTAAAGTATTATTAGTTTTTCTTCTGAAAATGATTATAGAAGCACAGATGACTTTTACAATATAGGTATGCTTGAAGGTATAAAAGTTTACGAAAAGCCATGTCCATTTTTGCCTATTCTGAAGTTAAAATAGGATAACTTAGATTTATCGGGAAATAAAGTGAAACGAACAGAAGGCCTTCGATTTTCCGGAATCTATGCATAGGTATACACTTGTAAACTAAATTACCCTTGTTTCGCAACTAATCAAGCAAGGTGAGGCAGTGATTGGACGTTTACAAGTAAGAGCTTTTTTGTTTGCCTTCTCTATTCGTTTGTTACCACGTCACGTACTACAGAGGAGATCTCTCAATTTGTCTATGTTTTAGATGTACATATAGGTACTTATACCTGGAGAACGAAGAAAATTGCTTTGGGGTAGGAACGTGGTTAGTAATTAGTATAATATGTTTGTTATGATTTAACTCTTTAATTAATTCTTCACAATTTTTAAATTCAAAGTTACGGTGAGATAACAATTAACATTTAGCCTTTAGGTACGCAAATGCAGTAGCAGCAATTTCCCCACTGGTACACCCAAACATTTGATCTAAACCCGTGAGCGAAAAACAAGGTATATCAATTCAATTCCATAATTAAAGCCATAGTCACACATCCGCAATACAGAGGTGTGATTACTGATTAGTGAGGAGCAATCAACGCGTCGGTAATTGTGCTCTGAAGTCTGACGTCCACCGCAGCTGTTTGCTTCCTTTGTTCCTCGCCCGAGCACCGCCTTTCGTGTTCCACGTGGACAAAGCTAGTGAAAATTAAACCTCTCGAGTATTAGATTTAAATGCAAGTTGAATTGAGTCTTCATCATTCTTTGGTAGAAAAACAGAAGAGCGAAGTGTTGGAGTTATCGATATCCTTGGAAATTTAAGTGTACATTTTATAGAACCAATTAAAAGAAATTCAATAAATTTGTATAACTTCCGTGTTTTTCTCCCTTCACAATTCTTAGCCTTGACTCAACAAACAGAATATATTATTTCGGCTATATTGGCCCTCTAATAGTTTGAATTCTATCAGACCAATAACAAAATCATCCACCGATATATGCTTGCATATTCATAATGTAAAATAACTTATGAATATGTAATTTTTTAATCGATTCTTGGCTCAAGGGTGCCAAATTGGCGTGATTGAATACCCCTCTCAATATCCAGATATTCATTCAAACAATAATAACATGATAGTTAATTTCTTCCTCCATATCACTTAATACTTGAAGGTACTTCTTTCATTACAGCGATGGGAATCTACAGACTAAGTCACGACTCACGGTTAATTGTGAGCAATTGCTTTGGTTTAATTAACTCGCAAATTGAATTAGAACCAACACGAAGTATGCGTGGCACAAAGCAAATTGTATGCAGAGCAGCCACGATTTACTTTGACTGGAATTATTGTCGTCTTTTTTTTTTTTTTTTTTTTTTTATACCTAAGCGGGCAAGCGAGCAGGCGGGTCACCTGATGGAAAGTGATGCCCGCCGCCCATAAGCATTCGCGTTGTCAGGGGCACCGCGAATGTGTTGCCGGCCTTTAAGAAATTTGTATGCCCTTTTTTTGAAGGTTTCTTTGTCAAAGATGCTTGGAAACACCTCAGATGGTAATTCGTTCCACAACGATGTTGTTCTAGGCAAAAAATTACGGGAGAATCGCACTGTGGTAGAGCGCCATGCATCCAGATGGTGAGGATGATACTTTAGCTTGTGACGCGCTGTGCGGTTGTGGAAATCGGCGGCTGGAATCAAGTCGAAGAGTTCCTCAGAACATTCCCCATTATAAATTTTGTAAAACACACAGAGAGAGGAGACGTCTCTCCGCAGCGACAAAGCATCAAGCGATTTGGCAATCTCGGTGTCGTCAATGATGCGGATTGCTCGACGCTGAACGCGGTCTAGTGGTAGGAGCTGGTATTGGGGTGCTCCGGCCCAGAGGTGCGAGCAGTACTCCATATGGGGCCGGACTTGAGCTTTATAAAGTTGCAATAGGTGGGCGGGTGTGAAGTACCGTCTCGCTCTGGCGAGCACCCCTAACTTCTTCGAAGCAATCTTGGCTTTGTCCTCCAAGAATCCACGGAACTGCACGTCAGACGTAATCTCAACGCCGAGAATGCTGATGCTTGGTTTGATAGTCAGGGGACTGTTCTGGAAGGTAAGTGGTACGACAAAGGGGCTTTTCTTGGTTGTAAACGCACAGACCTGTGTCTTCCCTGGGTTGAACTCGACAAGGTTGGATTGGCCCCACGCAGAAATTTCCTCGAGTGTATGCTCAATGTTCGATACAAGCTCGTTTCGATGCTGGTTTGTTAGTTCCAGAGAGGTTTTTGCTTGGCCGGCATAATGCGTGTCACCAGTGCTGTCGTCCGCATAACAATGAATGCTACGTATTCGCAACATATCATTGAAATGCAGAAGGAACAACGTAGGTGACAACACACAGCCTTGTGGGACACCAGCGCTAATAGGCATAGATTCAGAGCATGCTCCGTCGACGACGACTTGGATGCTACGTGCCTGGAGAAAGCTAGCTACCCAATTGCATAACCTCTCCGGTAGTCCATAAGATGGAAGTTTGGAAAGGAGCCCCCTGTGCCACACCCGATCAAAGGCCTTCGCTACATCTAAACTTACAGCCAGCGCTTCCCCCTTATTCTCCACTGTTTTTGCCCATCGGTGAGTCAGAAATGCTAAGAGGTCACCTGCAGAGCGACCATGACGAAAGCCGTATTGATGGTCACTTAACAGTTGGTTGTCCTCAAGATATCGCAAGAGCTGACTGTTAATGATGGACTCCATCACTTTAGAGAATAAGGAGGTGACTGCAATTGGCCTATAGTTAGATGGATCGGAGCGTGTGCCTTTCTTAGGGATCGGATGTATCAAGGAGGTCTTCCAGGATCTAGGGACAATACCAGTGGCATATGAGTATCGAAAGAGATGTGTTAAGACCGGAGCCAGCTCGGGAGCGCAGGTCTTTAGAACTACAGCAGGGATGCCGTCAGGCCCATTTGACTTATGAATGATAAGAGAACGAAGTGCTTTACGCACTGCAGATTGCGTGAATTTCACTTCGGGCATCGTGCTATTGCAGTCTGAGATGGACGGTGGTGTTTTTCCCTCATCATCCAGCGACGAATTTAATGCGAAAAGAGTCGCCAAAGTATCAGCTTTTTCTTTAGCTGTGTGAGCTAAAGAGTCGTCGGCCCTGCGTAGTGGTGGAAGTGACGACCGGCAGAAGTTTCCCAGGATAGCCTTAGCAAGAGACCAAAAAGCCCGTGTGCCTGAAGGGTAATGTGTCAGCTTTTTACCAATTCTGTTGATGAAGCTTGACTTTGCTTCAGCAATTTTCCTCTTCAGTGATCTGGAGGCAGAGTTGTACAGTTTCTTGAGATGCTTAGCTTCAGGATCTTCCGCAGCAAGAGCTTCTGCCCAGTTTCGATAACGATCTTGCTTCGTTCGAGATGCTTCTCTGCAAGATTGCCCAAACCAGGGCTGTGACTTGCCGCCGACAGGTACCACAGAGTTCGGGATGAAAAGCTCCATGCCCTGTAGCACAACATCAGCAACACAGTCAGCACAAGCATCGGGATCTTCATCTGCAAAGCAGACCTGTCTCCATGGGTAGGAGGAAAAGAACGTGCGCATCCCATCCCAGTCCGCCGACCCATAGTGCCAGACACGTCGGGTAGTAGCTGGGCGAGACCGAGATTGATATGTTAGGGGCACTGTACTCTGTATAAGACAATGATCGGAGGATCCAAGAGGGGCTGCGACGCTCACTTTGTAATTGTCTGGAGAGGAAGTTAGAAATAGATCTAGCAGAGATGGAGTGTGGTCCTCGACATCAGGTATCCTTGTAGGCGAGGGGACCAGTTGTGTTAGATCGTAGGCCAAGGCGAAGTCACGGAAAGAACGTCCGGCATGGTCAGTATTGCGTGAGCACAACCATTCAACGTGATGAGCGTTAAAGTCACCCAAAACCACTATCTCGATCGTTGGAATCTTTTGGAGCAGAATATCGATCGAAGTCTGAATTTTCTCGATGAGTCTGTCAGTTTCGGTGTTTCCGCTGTGTGACCTATACAGGCACGCATAGACGCGGGGTTGGTTATCGCAGTCTACGCGTAGCCACAATAATGATAGGTCAATGCCTTCCAGGTCACCCAAGCGACGACAGCAAATATCTTCTCTAGCGTATACACAAACTCCGGCGCGCGGAACAAACGTATGTTCCAGAACATAGCCCGGGTAATTCAAATAAGATGTGTCAGCCGGAGAAGATATTTGAGTCTCCGTTAAAAAGAGGAGGGCCGGCTTGGCTGTCTCGAGATGGTGGTGTACAGCCTCGAGGTTTGAATTTAATCCCCTGATATTACAAAAGTCCACTGATAGTAGTGTGGAACAGTTGGCCGAAAGGTGTTTAGTTTTTTTACCCCTAGTGGAATAGAAGCGCGGAAACTTGCCCCCCCCAGAATACGTGGGGCAGCCTGAGCGGGAGAGCTCAGGGAGGGATTCTCTAGGATCGCAGATACTAGTACCCTCCTGGGGTAATCTTCTATTGAGTACCGCTGCCATGTTTGTTGAAGGGCGATGGGGTTGGGCATCCGGCAATCTCACTAACGCATGCGAAACGCAAGAAGATGCTTAACGCCGGTATTACGTGAGACAGTGGTACTTCCCCGGACAAGCTACAGCCCAGTCGTGCTACACACAAAATAAATTGTATGTAGCTGTAGCTCTACCACTGTAAAATGTAAACGCCAGAGCCTCGTCTGTTGATCGGCAGGGTGCACCACGGGCAGGTGAGGTTGGCTTTGGCTGAGAGATGGTAGACAGCCATTACACCCCAAAATCCTGCATAGCTCGCGTCTCCTGTATAGCTCGCGCCTGTCTTCGTCTTCTTTATTAAACCGCGTATAGCTAATTTTTACCTTTATGTTATTTTTCTGGTCATTTGTTTTCATTAATAAACAGAGAACTTATATTCGTTTGAAACGAATTTCAAAGAATGCTTCGGCAAATCAATCTGTTTTCAGGTTAAGAAATGTTAATGGACATAGATGCGTATGGGGCTAAAAGTGAAGCTTATGGGGCTTAAGTGTTTCTAAATGTGAATTTTACGAATCTTCAGTGCGTTTATAATTTCTCCGGTTCATTTCGTGCATCCATATTTTTACTAGTTATAAACAGGGCACGTTTAAAAGCTATTGAGTTGCAGTTAAGAGATCTGCTTTTTAAACGGAACATTTAAAAAACGATACCTACAGGAACATTTTTTCTTTTCAAAAATAAAAAAGGGAAAATTAAAAAGAACATTATTTCCAAGCGGTATATCAATTTACAACAGTTTTAGTATAGCTGTTAAAGAACAAGCTAGTTCTTTGTTCGCACCCAACTTTTTCCGCTACCTAGGTAATTTCTTTTGATAAAATTTCTGTTTCTATTTTTTTAAATGTCCATTTTAACTCATCCCTAACGTCCGATGACCGATCATAATGGTTAGCCGCGTTACTGATTTGTGAGAATATAGATACTTCAAATAACAGCAGTTTGCCATGAACGAAATCTGTATCTATTAGGTCCATAATTGATAAAATTACAATATTTCGGACATTATCAAAATTCCGAACGGTCGCAAATCGCAATAAGCTAAGATCTATTAAATAATCTGAGCATGTAATCAGTTCGTGTCAACGGAGGCTCCTTCTAAATTAAATTTCTCAAGTCGGCCCCAGGCACTCAACTTCGTCTCGACACCCCGAGATGCCGAGAAATTATTTATTAGCTATTTAGACTTATTGTGGAAAAGGCGGTTGTAATAAGCGATGAGACCGCCATGAATTTGATTTTACCGATGTTTGTGATTAGCAGAACGTGTACCGCATTTGTACGTGATCAAATCGAATTGCTTATTAATAATGGTAATTTGTAACTGTTTCGGTATTGACAATCAAATTATTTCTCATATTGTGAAACAATAGCTTTATTAGTTTATAATAATCAATAAATGAAAATTGTCATTTATTAAATCAATAAAATAGTAAACCCATCAATATAGTTATATAAAGTACATACTCAATACATTAATCATTATATAAAGCGAATATCCTGCATGACTATTAAGATTAGAATACATCATTCAATAATGCATCTATTACATTAGTTTCAATATAAAATTGTAAGCACTATAAAATATTTAAATACAGACGCAATCCAGTGAAAAAGATAAATATATTCGCTTACTAATGGCGCGGTATGAACATGGCAGGAGTATTTATTATTCAGAGAGTACCCGCAAGCGGCGGTCACAGCGATACTTCCACTATCACTCAAACCGTCTGGTTTCATTTCAGGATCGTCTGATCCTCGTGACAGTATACATGTATCAAATACTCCTTTAAACATGATGTAGCAGCAAATAAAACAGTTTATTTTCTATATATTGTGAAACAGTTTAAAGAGAAATAGACTAAATGCTCTGGAATTGAATGTAAAATAAAAATTTTGTCTTTGCGAATTATGATAATGTGACCTCATCAAATTTGAAAATATATTTCACAGATCCATTTCTGGTAATATAGGTACTTTTGCGCTACGTAAATAGTAGTTATGTTTTTGACCTAAAAATCAGTCCAAAATCAAATTGGCCTTACTCACAGAACATTCTGTTACAACTAGGCGTTTTGGCTTTGAACCATGTAAAATAAAAAAAATAGTAGAATACTTACCCCAGACAATTCATGGTTTATTCAAATAATCTATCAATAAATGGCACCCCTGAAGAATCGTTCCAGATACGCGAATGGAAATAATAGAATATAACCAAAGATTTTGAATATCGCTACGCTTACAATTACGAAAAAATAGGTTTATTTATCGAGACTGAGACATTATTATTACAATAAAATATGATTAAGATAGGTATCTGGTCGTATAAGAAAAATATTTTCCATGGCTTCTAAAGAATTCTTTAAAGTAGGATGTCTAGGCACGTGTAGTAAATGAAGTACGTGTAGCATACGTGTAGGTATACAAAGGGGCTTAGTTCTATCAGTGCCAAATTCCATAGAGCTTCCACGACTACCATGTACTATGTTAAGTACGTATAGTATATTCGTATAGAGGTAGTGCGCCCCGTCTCGTGAGACCATAATTTATTTTTATTGTACTGCAAGCGAGTCTGAACTACAATATACAATGTTTCAACTTAACTTAACTTACTAAGAGTAATTAGAGACAGAATTGTGAATTGTAAGTGTAATTGAAATTATGTAGTTTTACGCATATAAAGGCACTAGGTTTGCTTTAATTGTACAGAGCAATTTATGAGCAGTGACAAGGTTATAGATGCCTTTTTACATAATTCCATAGTCCATTATTTATACATTGTATGTATAATTTTACAATGATGCATCCGTAATGCTAATTGCAGAAACTTGAAAAATATTCTTATGGCAGTCATTTTCGGTTATATACCAAATACAAACCAAATTAGACTTATAAAATTGAGAAAAAATGGATTTGGAAAATGGAAATATGTTATGTAATACCTTTTAATTTCCAGATTATTAAATGCTATAGTTGTTATCATGTTTAATTTATTAGACGTTTGCGTCGATGGATTGTTAGTTCCAAAAATAACTATTCGAAACAACAACCATTATAACGATACGACAAAAGTTAGAAATTGAATTTAACCTTAATTGCTTTCTATAAATATCTCTATGAATAAATCGAATATCGTTATCGTTAATTTTTAATAAATAAAAAACGTAAAATTAGGCGCTCGAACCAAAGGGTAAAATAATGTAAAAAAGTAATGATATAATTTTTTATGAATTTATTCATAATAATTTAATTATTTTCTACTTTTAATAATACAAAACAATTATTTTTATTTTATTATAGTAGAAAAATATAATTGTAATAAAAATACAACAAAATATTGTATTCACGTATAAACTAAAAGCGCCTACATATGTAGTACATAGATGATTAAGCGAATATTTACGGATACCTTTATAATACCAGCAATATCATTATTTATTCTGTTTTAGAGTTTAATACAATCTGAAGAAGCTTTTCCCTTACGATTTCTCCAATTGAGGTCATTGGCAATTCGTTTAGGAACACTATACTTACTCCTTTCCTAACTCTTTTCTTTGAGATAACTTATCTGAAAATAAACACGATTCACACAACTTTTAGGGAACTACCAAAGAAAAACCTTTATGTTTATTATAAACATAACGATTCCTTTTTTTGAATATGTATAGAAATTTTATTATTAAAATTTTTATTATAAATTTTATTACAACAGAAAACACACAATTAGTAAGAAACATACCAACTTGTAAGAAAGCTTTATATTTGAAATATCATTAAAATCTCAAGTAATGTATAAATTTCTTAAATACCAATCAATTTTCTATAAAATAATCATGATTACATATTATAAACAATAACGGTTTGATGATTGATCTCTTGCACAGAGCTTTACGTGTAGAGTCTTCAAACGTAGGCATACAATTTTCAAGTCCACTGATAAACCATATTTGTAGTTTAATCTACAAAAAATAAAGTATAAATAGATCTTTACTAAAATAGTTTTCGAAATTAATAATAGTTCGACGTCGACGTAGGTAATTGGTTACTGGACGCGTTGACTGGAATAAATAGAATTTATTGGGTATTGATAATTATTACCACGTCAGATATTAATATAATATAGTTGTGTTTTATGAGCTGTTTAATGTATTATATTGTATTATAAATCAGTAAAATGTACAGAGCCAGCCATTATACAAATTGATCATTGTCAATTTAATCTGGCTACGAAATAATAATCACCCTCATCTTTGTACATTCATTCATTCCTGTTAGCCTTCCATAGTTTTTTGGGTTTCTTTTGGGTTATTGTAGAACTCTTTTGTCGGTGAAATAAAAGTGATTGTGCTGGTTAGTTTATTGAATTATTTACATTTAGAGAAAAATATAGTGTACAAACGATGTACGAAATGAGTTTGGAATTTCAAATAAGCTCTGTTATTTGCCCGCTGAGCTTTTACCAGATTAGAAGGGAAAATACTTTTACTTGAAGCATCAATAAAAATAATTTAAAATTATCTGTGTTAAAAAATAAAATACTTAACGCGATACACGACATAATTATAAATTATTAGAAAAACGTTATAAAAATAGAAAGCAAAAAGCTACGATCCAAAACATTATTCAACTGTCAACCGTTGTTTGGACATCAATTTACATGAACAACGTATCCTGAGCCTGACTAGGTAAATAAAATATCAAAACTAAATGTTTATGCTGTGCTTGTAATTTTGTTTTAACAGTTGACAGTTCCCACAGATAACAAAAAGTTGGTTGTGAATCTAACGTGACTAACACTATTATAATATTACGCGTAACTAAACGACTTTAAAAGTATAAAGTGGTCTATTATAATATCGGTTATAATGTTATACTTTATCGAATTAACGTTGATGTTTAAAAATGTCACGTATAAATACTACATATAAATAATTGCAATATGTCACAGGTCATATTATATCATACCTAGAGCTCATATTTTTTTAACTTTAAGAAGTCGACCTAATGCGTTTTATGAACGCGTAAGATTCACACTATTAATAAATTAAACTCTTACAACAGTGATTATATGTATATGCATTCATATAGGTATGAACGTAATATACCTGTTACCTAGTTTGTATTGATAGTTAGTATAGGATTGATTAACAATTTCATTAACATCGCGGCTGTATTCCCCGATGAGCGGAGGTGCATATATTCTCATTTCACTATGTTAATCCGTGCAAATTTGGAAACTACCGAATCTTAATGATATTTTATTAAAAAATCCGATGTGTTTTTTACACAAGGGAGTGAATAGGTTTATGGTAGAGTTATTGACCATTTCACTAATGAGGTAGTTAGGTGTCTTTTAGTAGTAGGTGTGTTTCTTCTTTCAGGTTAGGTTTCGTACCTTCCTGTCGGTTACTGGATCTATAACTAAAAAATAACATAACACAACGATTTTGTAAAAAATAATTTATTATAATTTTAGATTGGAATGCTTCATAACAGGATAATCTAAGGGATATTTATATTCATAAAATAATAGATCTTGTAACGGCGGTATCAGACCATCGGATGTCCTTTGTCAGAAGAAAATAGCTAAAGAAAAGCTTATGTTAAAGTTAAATATTAAGTTTTCTTTGAAACGCTGCTATTCATCGGTTCAACTTCGGTATTTATAATCTTTAATAACATTTTTAATATCATAGCCTGCTTTTGAATTATTGATTTTATCTTTCGTACCTGTTTTACCTATATTATATTGCCTTTATTCGTGTCAGTCATGTTGATATGATGTTTAACAATTCCTTTTTAAAAAGAAATTTTTACATAACGTATAAACATTTATCGACAACTTTTAATTGTACAAACCATTCGTTCGTTCAGTCTATAATCATGCCCAACTAAAAATAAATGTATGTTTTACAATTTCAAAGTAATAACAGTATAAGCAATTTTATGACAATAAAAGTTCATAAATACACAATTATGCAAGGTGTTGGTCATTCGTCACTATCAAAGTATAGAGAAGATGACGTCTTCCACAGCTGCCTTTTCCGTGTCCCGGAGAAATTCGCAGTACGTGCGCGATTGTCTCTGTTTGACCGCAGATAAACCCTGGCTTCACCTGGCTTCATACGTGCCTGCAATAGGAAAATAAATTTATAAAAAGAAATACATAACGATCGGCGGGAAAGGAATGAGATCAGTTTTTTCTTTCCTTTCTAAGGCTTTTAGCAATTACCTACTGAGCAAGCAAAAAATATCATTTAATAAAGCCACATGATTTTTAAAAAAGGAGGGATGAATCCCATATGTTGTCGTATATTCGCCAATAATTCTATAGAGCGGTTGTAAAACTTTATTTAAATTAATTTGTGAATAATAATAATTTATACATAAAAATTAACCTGTAAATCATTTAAGTAGTAGTTCTGAATATACTGTTGCTACAGTAACAAGTATAAACGTAAAGCATGTGAAATCAAATCGCTGTCGTGTTTTCATAACGACTGTAACGTCGGAATTAGAGTAGAGAATGTAATTGCTGGAAATCTATGCTGGAATCAATGTAATTGCTTTGTTCTATATTCACTATTATTAACGAATTCGATATAATATGTTCTATTCTAACAAATAGTTTGTAATAAATTTAATATTAGTACAATACAATATTACAGTAGATGTTATAATTAAATTAATTCACGTATTCGCTTTCCATTTCAATTCGTAATTAATTACTGTTGCACTTCAAAAGATTCCCTGGCTTAATAATAAATTGAAGAGGTCGGATACGACGCAATCAGATTTTTAATACTTTTCCTTAAACACTTGATTTGTTTAACAACTTGAACATTATGAAACGTGGATAAGATGACAAGAATGAAATAAGAATTTTTGGTCCACTCGCAGCCATAAATATTGGGTGTAAATAGTAATTAATCCAAAAAAATATGATTCTTCTAACTAGCTAGAGTAGAAATACTTAGTACACACGTTCCTTCATGTAGGTATATGTATGTAATCGATTTGTCCATATCTATGTGGTTCCCTCTGATGACGATGAGGATGTCGCTCGGCTGCCAACGTTTCAAAGACGTTAAGTGGATTGATTGACAAAATATCGAACCAAATTCGTCTCCAATCTGTCCTGTATTTTTTTCGTTAATCTAAAATACAATAAAATTGAAGCAGGCTGGATATGTGACGACGACGTTCATAGAATTAGCATCTTCCGTACTGTTGTGTGCGAATAAGTGTCACGTTAAAAGGGACAAATAAAAAATATTAAGTTTTTTTCCAAAAGTAAAAATTCCAAACTTCACTTAATAAACACATTAAGACACGAAAAACTGCATGTAATCACAATATGTGGGAATACCTACACGATTATAAAGGAATTTTACTTGAATAATTTTCCGGAACACAAACCTGTGGTTGGACAAATTGACGGTAATTAGTAAGAAATATGCCCTTGCATCGAGTATTCATTAATTGGATGCGATTATATTGTTTACCTTCAATTAAATAAAATATTCATAAGTTCCTTTCAATGAAGCGACCTTTAGAAGAGAAGAAAGAAGTCAGAGGCTAACAATATCTACATAGTATCTACATATACTTGGTTGAGTTTATCAACTACATATAATGGCTGGTTCACACTTTGATTAGTGCGAGTGCAGGTGATGAGTGCAGGTGTTTAGTAACTACGTGTGGACAGCGACTGTTTAGTGCAAGTGTTTAGTAGGCTGTGTAGTAAAGTGAATAGAAGCGTGTTCTATTTTTTTGCGAGTGGACTGCGAGTAGCCACGTCCCGCGCGCCCTCCCTTCCCCTTCACTCGCAGTGTACCTGCCTAAACACGTCTGGACAGGAGTGTTTAGTGTTTAGTGTTTAGCGTAGTGTGTAGCGTCGCGAATTGCACCATTGACCTGCACTCGCACTAATCACCTTCACTCGCAGTTGAATTGGACACTACTCGCACTACACACCTGCACTCGCACTAATCACCTGCACTCGCACTAATCAAAGTGTGAACCAGCCTTTACATTTGAATAATTGAAACTGCATACAGATTGGCATAAAACATTGAATCGTTAGTTAAAGTCACAAAGCTCCGTACAAAATTGTTTTTAGTCTAAAAGGTTGACAGAAATAAAAGGTAAAGCCACCTATATCGTCCGTGAGTACTTACTGTTCCCGGGTGTAAGCTGGTTGGATCTTGTTGTTGGATACTGCTTGATTAAGCTGTTCCTATGGATACAATTTTTTCATACATTAGTTATATATTATGTTTTTGTTCGTAAACACTAGGAAACGATAGCGTGAGTGTCATGTAAAAACGGAGACATATATTATCTTAAGAAACAATAATATCTCATATTATATACAATCTTGTAGTGTATAGATGGTGTATAGGCTGACTGTAATAAACCATTTATAATATAAGACAATATATAACGAATATGAAAATTATTACAGTTAAGTACATTCATTTTATTAGGTAACTTCTGTCTTTATAGACTGTTTACTAACCTGGCTCAATAGCAATGCAAAGATGAAATTGAACTCCGCTACAAAGATTCCATTATAATACGACTGAAGTTAGGCTTTGTTACAAAATTCAATATATTCACAATGTATAATATATTTGCACTCCGTATAAGAAGCTTTATCTAAGTACAATTTTGTCTTCTTATTTAATATAAGGACTGGAGATTCGCAAATAATAATAACAGATGTTATGTTTTTAATAATTGATTTATAGGGCTTTATCATTCCGTTTTATTTACTTCAATTTTAATTATTCATGCTTAGTTAACTCAATAGCACGTGAATCAACAAATCTTTTGCTATCAAACACTTATATGATGATTGATATGAATAACTTTCAGTATTGTAAATTTGTTAAAGTTATTTGTTTTAATAGAAAATTAAATTGAAAGGTATTTGAATTTTATTAGCAATAACGTGCTACGACTACTTGCAAAAACATTTTTCCTTTTATGAAAATTTACCTATAATTTACCTATAAAACATTCAAAACTTAACTTTAATATGATAAATTCACATAGTCAACAAAGTTTATTTTAAATTAAATACTTTATAATAGTGGACATCGTATACCTCACAGACATGTATGTGGTATACCTATTACACACCTCGGAGATGAAGCGCCAAATTTAATATATGTAACGGTAAAAATTGAAAATTGTAATTACAGTCTCTTCTTATGTAATAAAGTACAAGTGTAATTTGTGTATATTTTCCAATTTCATAGGCCAGGCTAAAAGTGTGCACAGCTTGTCTTAATAGTTATTGGCTGAGAAATCTCCATTGTACTTGTACAAAATGCTACCATATTGCTACGTTCCGATCTTTTGCTCTCGCAAATACGAATATTACCACAATATTATGTCTTTCCTTACTTTATTAATAAAATAGGTCTTTGCTAATGTTAATAATTTGAACAGCAGATGAATGATCCTTTAGGAATATTTTTTTTAAGTTTTGCACCGACATCATGTTGTACTTCTTTTTTTACAGTCTAGGAATATTATAGTAAATAGAATTTTCCGAGCTGTATAGAAAAACATTTTTATTTGATTTATTAGGATTGGAATTTGGAATCTGAACTAAATTGGATTGAAGTATCCCCTGAGACATTACATAAGGCTCTATTTTGTAACTTAATTTATTTTTCTTTAGAAATGTCTTGTACAATATTAAAATTTAATAAATAATGATTTTTGAGGTTCTGATTTTGCAGAAAAACTGTGCAAATAGCACATAAAAATAACCTTTAGTACCCTTTAGTACTATAAGTGAGCTTGATTAAGACTTAAACATGTTTGAAATTTATATCGAGTTAAATAGAATAGATTGATAATATTAAACGATCTATTAGTAGAGCCATTATGACCGAATGTATTACCTTCACCTGCCAAACCTGAAACATGCTGTCACGACCAATAGACCAACTCGTCCCGCTCTGTTTAAGACATTAATTAATGTCCACGCTTAAATACGTAATGAAGCAGTATCCAGATACTCGATAAACTATATTTGCACTCTCAAAAGTATATGAACACGTTTAAATAATGACAGAAAATAGAATTACTGAACATTTTATACGTTACTCGATGTAAGAAATCTACTTCGTTTAGCACGCATTATTCAACATGCTTAAAACATTTACAATTAATGTACCTATAGAAATATAATTATTAATCATTTTATGTATGGAACATATATTCAGTAATTCTTTCCACTGTTCAATAAAATACCACCAACCGTAATAAGTAGATAATGTATGTAAAATACAGGATTTAACTTTACGCGTATTTATTTAATTAAGCCAGTTGTTTATTCAATACGAAGTTTTGAAATAATATTTCCTTGTGAAAATGTTCATAAACGTGCTGAAAAGTTTGTTTTTAATAAGCTTACTTCAACATTCGATACTGTAAACATTTATTTTTATATAGTTGAACTTTATATTGATCAAAAACTAAATCAATTCCATCTATTGAGAGATAGATACTATCGTAGCATCGCCCTGTTATTTGTCAATACAATTACTGGTAGTAATATTGTAGCATATTTTGCTAAACCCCTCTGTTTGTACCAAAATATTTCTTCCTATTTTTCTCTTCATAAAATATGGCTCCCGTAATATTGCATTTTAGCGTTATACCAAAAAATATTTTCTTTGTTACCTAATTTAGTTTTCCTTAAGATAATAGTGGCGCTGGCTTTGTCTTATATTATAACATCCAATATTTGCTACTAACATAAAACACACATACTTAAACAAAAAATGGATCATAGGATTAAGATATACCCTACTACAACTTTTTTTCTTTGTAGCGTTGTGTATTTATGCGCCTGTGGTCATAAAATAGCAATAACTCTCATATCCTTTGGTAGGAGCCTACATAATGTGCTCTAGGTATTGATATTTTTTATTGGAATATATAGAAGCACCCGATTTTTATGAAGTTTTGAACCCATTATCCCCTAAAATAACATTTTTAAGAGAAAATAAAACTCGTAGGACGACCGCTGCAAAAAAAATAATTGTAGAGCTAGAGTCGCCCGGTGTGATACAGTGATAGGGTGTTAGCATCAAAAACTTTAATGAAGATACTAAATCAGGTGACTCGGTTATATATAAAAGTCCATAAGTACATAAAGCAGTAACAATCCTTTTAAAAAGTACCTACTTGTAATGAATACCAACGGCCTATTTTTAAATTTAGTAATGTTAAATTTGCATCATGCTAAACTTGAATTCGTAACAATATTTAAATCATATGATTTAAAATCATATTATATTAAATCATATGATTTAAATATTGTTATAAATACCTAAAAGGTTTAATTAAACCTTTGTTACGTATAAAAACCCCTTTGAAGTAAACTCCCTCTTATCTCAATGTTATTGCAAATGCAATTGTTTCATTTAATTATCACATAACTGTACAATAACATCCTTTGATACTGAGTGTCATAAAATAATTAATCCCCTTTTAAAGAGGCATAGTTCTGAATGACGTAAATCAATTACGGGACTAATTAAATATGTATGAAGTTAATACCTCGTATTATGCGATCCCACAGCTTTGTGCTCATTAAAAATCTCATTATTTTTGTCCTGTCGGTAATATAAAAAAATGAGCGTGTGTGCTGAGTACACGTGTCAGAAGTGAAACTTCTTTGGCAAGATTTAAAGATACGCGACCTTTAAATTTTACTCTCAACGCGCCTAAAGAAGTTTCACTTCAAAATCCGTATTTTATTTTCATAATAGATGTAACAGTTACCTACATCTATTATGACAGTATTATAACAAAACCAAAAATTGAAGCAGTTCGGAGTAAGACCAGTAAGACGTTAAAATTGCCAAGAAGAACTTAAAGGCTGCTTACTGAGCTCCCGCTACGTTAGCCTACAATTTATTTTATTGGTTTCTACAAGCGAGTTTTAAGCGTCTTAGATGTAAACGTTTCAGTTCTAGCACGTACGAATGTATAATAAGCGAATCAAATTAGACTTATCTTTTTACACGCTTTATATTAGCTTCACCTATAATCTATATGTTTGTTTGTAACCGACTTCTTTGGGCGCGATTTTGACCCACTTTAAACGGCCAGATTTCGTTCAAACTTTGTAGATTTATTGAGGACCGATGACAATACACTAATTTGATAAAATTTTCTATTTTTTAGTTCGGTTTTCTATAAAAAGCGTGTTTTTTAGTTTTTTTAAACTATTATTATTATTTTAGAAATACTCTTTGCTATGCCCTTATCTTCGTGTAACGGATATTTCATATTACACTCCACATTTGTAGAGGAAAATCAATATATGCGTTTTGATAATAATACTTGTTGAATAAAATGTGCAAAAAGTACCTAGTCATAAAACAAACAGCCTTTTAAATCATAACTCCTCATGGGCCCACACATAATGTATTCAGGGTAAATATAAAATCGTTAATAACAACCATAGCGTTTGTTTAATAGCACAATAGCATTTAATACAATATAAACAATGCATTATAGCAGTGTCTGGAGCCGTCGAGATAAGATAACACTGATGGATGTTCCACACTTAAGTCTGCTTACAAATAATGACTGCGAGGGTTGGCTTGCTCTAATACTGCCTAGCACTCTATGTAACTCCACAAGTTACTCCTATTGGCACGGTCCAATAAATACCTTTGTTCACTTTACATAGAGGTGCTGTACTAGCTATAGAGGTGCTTTCAGCTTTGAATTCAAGCTAAAAACTGTAACTATAAAGTAAGGTCTCCCGTCTACGTTATAATCGTTTTAAGTTTTTCTTACGCTATTCTCATGCTTCAAAGTTCAGTTAATTGTATCGAAAAAAACGGAATGGAATAAGAATAGAACGTCACGGTCAACCGAATCTGAAACGCAGTTCTTGAAGATACCTATCGTTATTTTTTTACTAAATTGTCGGTGTAATAATTGGATTCTGAGTTAGAAGTAAATTTATTGACGTATGTAATTATGTATATTATTTTAATACGAAACGAAATATTGAAATTATCATAACGCAAAGAAATAAATATAATATACTCGAAAAACATAACCGTTCTGTCGCAGTCGGGTAAAAAATAATAGAAGTCAGACAACGTAGACGCTTCGCACCCCACTCGTTAGAGTATAATTTATTTTTATTGGTTACTGCGAGCTAGTCTTAACAATGTTAAATATTAAATGTTTATTAAAGCAAGCTCTAATTAGAAATAAGAGAGCAGACTTTGCATATATTATTAAATATAAATCTTTAAAAGCCTTTGTATTTATAAATCATGTTTATTATTTACACTATTTGCAAATCTGCTTGCCTTGTCTGCGATAGTTTATTCTATGAAAATCGTAGCCTTTAAAATGTTTAATCTCTACTGCACTCTATTCGCATATAATAAAACTATGACCGTGCCGAACAACACCAAAATAACATTATAGTTTAGCCGTGAAAGTTTATCAGGCTTTCGGATAGATTTTCGTCCATCCAGTTATCTTTACAAACTCGTGTTTATGTAATCTAGTTGTATGAAGTATGAATACATAGTTAATGTTATATGTTGATAATATTTCTCATGAAAATGTGTACAGCATTATTTAACTGCATGGTTGAATGCAGATTACGAGGTATTATTTACACAATGACAGATTATGGGGCAGTGTTTACACACAGTATTTTTAAATTCTACCCTGGGGATCCCAATTCTCAACTCTAATGCATAAACATAAAAATCAACATTTCGCATCACAAATGCCACTTTGTCTACCTTTAATTCGACAGCCGTCAGCTATTAGGTAGACGTTTGTAGCAGATACATCGTATTACGAAATGGGTTCTAAATTGCTTTGATCGTTTTTCCGGAACGCTAATGAATCCTCTCGTTCGAATGAACCTCACAGCTCGGTGAGGCAACCTTTATGTGATATTTAGCTCACGTTGATTTCAAATACTAAGGTCTGATATACGAAAATTGTTTTCCAAAGGAGAATATGTAGAGTATTAACAGAATACGCCTGAGCGTTTATATTACGGGCGCTAAGGGTTACAAACAGTTATTATATTTGACACAAATTAAGTCTGCCTGTAAGTACGTACTGCCTTTTACTATTTTAAAGTCAGTGAATTTTACGAGCTATATAGCATACTGTAATAGAGATTAATAGAGATAAACTGTCTGTTTCCATTTTTAATGTGAATAAGGAACTAAATATGTCAGAGCCGAAGGGTTTTGCCAAGGGTTAAATTGAACCCACGACATGCTTTGGCCCAGGGCCCAGACATGGTTAATCCGGTCTCGAAACACATACCTTTTTTGTTTAAAGTATAAATAGGCTATAATTTTGTTTCGCCAAGTGTGACAGGTTAACTCTTTGGGCGTTGGGCTCTTCATGACATTCGTTAACCTTTTAAAACAAATAACATGAAGAACCACTGAGGATTGATGAGTTTTCTCTATGCATAATTTTTATATACCTTATCTATATAATTCTCAAAATTAACTTAGTATCGTTTTGAAACTGAACGCGTTTTGTTAATTAAATGTTTTATTGCATAAAAATATCAGCCTCAAAACACCGGAAAAGATTTCTCTAATTCAATTTAATATTGCTAACATGTCATGATTTCAGTAACAGATTGATATTATATTCCAACAGATTGCTAATATTGCCAACTATGTGTCAGCGAATGCTTGAAGCCAACTTTGATTAACAAGCCAAGGCTTAGGCGAGGCTGTCTCGAGTTTGTAATAGTTGTCGAACTAATAAAGTGAAGATTATTGATTTGATGCCAGTAGGCTACAATTTGTATTGCTTACGTCCATTTGATGTCACTGAAGTAGAAAATTGAAATTGCCTTCTCCTTGGGAGAGGCTTTGTAAATGGAAATTGAAACAGGGACATATGGTATCAAATTGATTTATGCAAGTACTGGTAGATAATATTGAGTGATGAATTTTATGTTTTCAATGTTGTTATTATAACGATAAATAATTTTTTTCATGTTTTGAGAATAGGTCACGTTAAGTTATCCCTCAGAAGCAAATGTTAAATTATATGTCCTTAAATATGCGATAAGAAGAAAAATGAACCACACTTTTTTTAAAATAGTCTAATTTATGTAGAGCTACAGAAATTCTCATCAAGCTTGTAACGTATGGGTTATTTGCCCTACAATCGATAGCTTCAAGAATCTTCTTTTTTCAACTGACTTCAAAAAAGGAGGAGGTTCTCAATTCGACCGTATTTATTTTTCTAACCTCCTCTTTCAGGAACTGAATGTAATCGTTTATTTGAATCTTCTTTTCTAATCCTCATTTCTTCCAGGTATCTGGCACAACCACGAGAACACAGTGGCGATGAGCACGGGCGGCCGCCGAGGCCGATAGTACAGCGCGCGCCCGCGCAGGCTCCCCTCCTGTCACCCGCGCCCTCGCCCCGCCCCCGCCATGGTGCGAGACAAGAAGTCGCCGCATAAGACGGACTCGCAGAAATGTAAGTTAAATGGAAACATTGATTTACAGGTCAATATGGTATTACAATAATCAAGGATCCGCGCCTGTGATCTAAAATGTATCGTATACTTTTAAATGTGTGTGTTCTTTGCATTCATCCGTGTTTAAAGATTCTAGTCTATTAATTGAACGGCTACATTAAACACCTAGAAAGTTCCTTAGTTAGAAACACCGCCAAATTTCACCTCGATGTTCTGGATGCTATGGAACGTCGCGCCAAGCGAATTATAGGAAAAGAACAGCTATTCGAAAACCGGCTTCTGAGCCTTGGTCATCGCCGCAAAATTGCCAGTCTCTCAGTTTTTTATCGACTCCATTTCGGGGAATGTGCAACTGAATTACATGGCCTTATCCCAGCTTCCCCTTTTTTCCAAAGGACGTCCAGGCGCACGGCGGGATACCACCCTTATCTGGTAGAAATGCCGACTGCACGCACAGCACGCTTTGCGTCTTCGTTCTGGATGCGAGCTGCAAAAGAGTGGAATTCTCTGCCGGCGTCCATCTTTCCAGAGAAGTATAACATTGAAATTTTCAAGAGACAAATTAACAGGCACTTTCTAGGCGGGCGTGACTTACCACCTTAGATCTCCTCACCACTTTCCATCAGGTGGGACTGGGGTCAAACGTCCACCTACTTCGTATAAAAAAAAGTAAGATGTATTGACTTGAAGAAATGCCACCTACTGTTAGTCCTGATGTTATGGGATATTGCACTGCAAAAATTTCAAGACGAAATGGAAAGATATTCATAAGAAACAACAAAGAAACTTATTAATATGGCTCCGTTGTCAACATTTTTCGGAGCACATCGTTGTTACTGAAAAAGTATTCTTAATAATGATTATAATGTAATGATAACTGTCGTTGTTCTACACAACGTAAGTTAAATAAAGGCTACATACACTTTTATCTTAATTTTCCTTCAGATAAATTTCTGAAGTTAGTTTATATACATGTACGTTTTATTACAGTAACATATGAACTTTTGTCCATTCACGCCTAATTTAAATTTGTGTTCTAAATATTGTAATTAATTAAAGTAAATATTAAAATAGTTGCGGATGGCTATTAGTTGTTTTTATTGAAACGGATGACTTTAAAGATTGTAAAAATGGATATAATGCGCAGGAATAAAATACAGAAAAACTGATAAGGTTGAATGAAAGAAATCTCAAATTGCTTTTCTGCAAGTGATCTTACTTACGAACCGTGAAATGGTTCTTTTCAAATGAGACTCGAGGATATTATTTTCCATTGAGATATACAGATACCATTTTAATCGAATATCAGTTTAAATAACTGATTGCATGTGGCCACAATAAAATTATATGCATACGTTTTGTTGTTTCGAATATAATTTATGATTAGACTTACAAAATTTTAAAAGCAAATTGCACCGTAAATAACTAACTCGTATTAGTAAATTCAAACGTCAAAAGGCAAAAATTAGAAATTTCAGTAAATACTGGAAATCCATCTGAATATCTCATATGACCGAATTCGTTCTGAATTCTGGCTCGCAATAATGAAGCCAGAGATTACTGCTAAGCCAGGACTAACCTGATCACCAGTAGCCACTCGGATCACCATCCACTTTTGTTCAACGGAATGTAATTTCAGAATGCAATTTCATGTGCAAGTCAGGAAAATCTCTTTTACTGGGACTATGTTGGAATTGTTATCGGATGAACATTCTTTCAGAGATCACATTTCTAGTATGCTTATCGTATTACATTTGTTCGATAAACATATTTTGAAATTGACTTTAAACAATTGTTGAAAGAGCTTATTTTCATATTAAGGCTCAGAGCGTAAAGTTTAATGATAAACTCTTATTATATATTAATAAGGACAATACTTAAAGACATTGTTTGTGACGCGTTTGTATTCTTCATCCGAAAGTTATTACTATGCATATTTAGCTCATTGAAAAGCACTTTATAATTTCGTTATATGTGTTATAAATAAAACATTTGTCATAAACGAGTTTGTCTTTAAATATTGCAATTCCTATGAAAAAGGGATCACGGTATGAGGTGACATATGTATTTTGGATGCTCTAGCCTCAAGGGAATGAGTTCTTAATTGTAATGTTTTAGATGGGTCAAAATTTGGTATATATACTTACAATGGATGCTTTTGTCAGTGTCACAATGAGCTAGCAAAAATAAATAATTGTCCGATCTGCATTGTCGGGCTCCAATGGCACTCAGGAAAGTGGCAATTAGTTATAACTACACTACACAAATTGTGTAAAGCGTTGTGAAATGTACTAGAAAATAATAAAATCACAATAATAGTTTGTAATTCTAAACGTTTAATATCCTAAAGTTAAGCCCTATTAACTATACATAACAATTATGAAATGCAAATAAGAAAGATGTGCTTCAAACTATTCAAGAGCAAAGGAGTGTGTCAATGTTATTTAGGATGATACAATATTTTGTTAACCCAAAATAAGTGGCTTCGGGTTTCATATCTTGCGTGACTATGACATTGTGACTCTAACACGATAAGAAAACTTCAGTAAATGGGGATTCGCTCGCCGTTGAAAATACATTCATCAACTGACGCAGAGAATTTGTATTTCATCATATTATTTTAAACATAAGTCATTAAAATGTGGCTCATACTAACGGTTTCAATTAGTTAATGTTCGCATGCAAAAACGTGAAAATTAATCGATGCTCAGCGGTGCAGGATTAACGTAGGATATACTAAAATTTATTCGGATATTATATTTACCCGTTTAACATTAATAAA
>CAJQZN010031557.1:4464-27451 GCA_907164685.1 Colias eurytheme | reverse complement strand
CAAATAACGCCCCTGTCGCCTGTCGTTAGAGGTGAGAGTGCAGTGCAGCGTTTTGTATTTTGAATCTAATGGACACCTATAAACGAATGTCGTGGTGTATTTACGTTGTGTTGGAAACAGTAAATAAGTCTATGCGGTTTTGGTTTGTGATAAACGCACAATTCGTGTCTTGATAACAACTAATACATTTAATACAACTTCCTGTGTTAATATTGAAATAGATTTAAGAGTAGAATATTGATAGGAATAAGCCTGTAGCCCTATTGATATTAGGTATTGTGTTGCAAATGATTGTTAGATGCAACTATTTCTTTTCTGTTTTAAGGCACACAATTTACAGACAATCGTAAAAACATTGAGATCGCTTAGAGAAACTTATGAACGAGTATAACTTTCTATTTATCGGATTATATTTTCAGATTCTCATCCCAAATTCCATTTAAGTTTCCAATTAATCTGATTCTATATTTAGAGTTTCTAGTAAATTGGCAGATAAATATGTTTACCGCCAGTAGGCCATTTTAAATTTCGATGATATATATGGGCATAAGAAGAATTCAAAGCTATATGAAGTGAGGAAGGAAGGAAGAGAAGTAAGTATCATATTGTATTATATATTTACTATTTATTTAGTTAGTTAAATAATAAATACATACTTATCTAAACTAATATTATAAAGCTGAAGAGTTTGTTTGAACGCGCTAATCTCGGGAACTACTGGTCCGATTTGAAAAAATTATTTCGGTGTGACATAGCCCATTTACCGAGGAAGGCTATAGGCTATATATCATCACGCTAATACCAACAGGAGCAGAGCAATGCGGATGAAACTGCGCGGCTCAGCTAGTAATAAATACATTCATTAATATATAAAATTTTAACATTCCCTATCCCATATCCCATTAAAAATATAATCCCACATAAATATTAAGGTGTTTTCCCTTTCCGCATCATAATTACTTTAGTAAATTGCATTTAATTATGTATAATCACAAGATAATGAGCGTAATTGAATATTAATACAGAATTAGGTTAATGTGTGTCCTTAGTTGCGGAAATGGTCTTGAATAAATTAGTTTATATAATGCATATTATACGGATTGAAAGATTTTGTATCAGAAATAGCATATTCAATGAAGCTGGGATATTATGGTATTAATAATTTATAACTGTGAATAGATATACTATGTGATGTTTACTTTACTGAGTAATTTGGTTAGACTGCACTCTTAAAGTCGATTAATCGATTAATAAACATTAAACTAGGATTATTTTGCCTTTTTAAAACTTTTAAATGAAAATTAGTGTAATTGAGTAGGCAATTAATGGTTGTTTCCAAAAAGTTCAATTTTCGACAAACTTTTGATCAAGTTTCCGTTCCAAATAATTGTCTATTCTTCTAAATATCCAAACAATATAAATTATAAATATAATCAATATAAACACCCTATGAACAATACGCCCTATAAAAAATTAGTGACCATGTCTTTGTTTCGACTAAAATATGTATCTCACAACAGACTCCAATCTAATCGAATTTGTTGGAATATTTTCTAGAATATTCTCGTATGAATATTAATAATTATATTTCCATGGAAACAGAATAAATACCTTACAATTGCAGAGGCTGTGAAAAGAGCATGCAGTGATCGGATCTAAATTCGACCTCTTCAATGAAAGCCCAACAAAATACTCAAACATTTATTGTTTTATTTTAGTGCACTTATTTTGAGTTTGAGTTTACATTCTTTGCGATTGTTCACTATAGTGAATTAACGTCACGGAAAATTTTAAGATATTTACCTTTACTTTGCTCTTTGAAAATGTTTACTTCTGAGCTTAGAAACAGACAGCCTTGTAAAATGTATTAAAGTATTTAAAGAAAAATACATTTTCAATTAAGCCTTATGATAAATTATAAATTATTTAGTGAAATAGAAATTTAAAATCCAGTAAAGATAAAATATTCCAGTTCTTAATTAGACAAATTAACATCTATAATTATTAAGCTTAATAAAACTTAAAGATCCATTCGCGTCGCGTATTTCCAAACTATACATAGCCAGAACGCAACCATAGGAAACTGCTCGTGTATACTTTGTAATGCTGTTTTTAAGTTTGGTATTACAATATATACACGAATTTTGCGTACTGATCGTGTATACTTTGTAACGCGGATGCTTGCTTCTACGTTCCAAACTATACACAATCAGTACGCAAAATATGTATAACTAAATATAGCTAACACCACTTACGCTTGAGCGAAATAATAAATATAAAGGCAATCAAGGACTTGTACAGCTATATCTACTTATCTACTTTTATTCTTCTTGATTCATTCAGTAAAATATGGAATAAAAATATTATTAGGTAAGCTTAGAAAAATAAATAGGTAACAGGTATAAGGGTTACCTATGGGTTAGGTTAGGTTCGTGTTTCTTTTAACTACATAAAAATAGGAGCCCCGCGAAGCGGGGCTCCGTCGCCTCGCAACCGTCTTCTTCTGGACTTATTAGATTCTTACATTTTAGCACTATTGTCAGTTGTAAGTCGTGCAGTATAGTCGGGAACGAAGACACAAGCATCCTCGATACAAAAAATATACGATCAGTACGCAACATTATATACACAATACACATGCATTTTAATAATAGATTTCAAAACAGCAATACAATAATATAAACGCGAGCAATGGAAAGACGCCGCGCTTACTCCGAAACATACACGATTAGTCCGCATGCGTACTGGCGCTGTATGTTTTGGAGCGCTATTCCTACTTACTTCACTACAAAGTATACGCGATTATTTGCAAGTATTTGCGTACTGCTGTTGTATAGATTGGAAGAACTTTGTAAAAAAGTTATTTCCAAACTATACGTGATTAGTTTCACACCGTTGCGTACTGGCCTTGTATAGTTTGGAAAGACGCATTCGCGTCAAAGAACTACATTGAGAAAGAAGTTACGTTTCAAGTTCGTTATATTTCATTCGTTTGACTTTTGAAGATGCTGTGCATTATTATAGAAAAAAAAAATAGTTTATTACATCTACGAAATATTGTATTTATATCTGTTAAATTAATTTTGATAATCTATATAATATATAAAACTCAAAGGTGACTGATATAGTGATCTATCACGCACAGCCCAAACCACTAGACGTATCGGGCTGTTTAGCATGCAGGTAGATGTGAGGACGTAGGCATCCGCTAAGAAAGGATTTCCCGAAATTCTTGCGGGAACGGGGAAAAACGGGGATGCACGTACAAAGTCGTGGGCGGAAGCTAATATTTAATATAAGTTAAATACTTTAAATGATATAATGCAATGGGTAATAACGTAACGTTACTTTTATTTTCATAATTTGTTTAAATTGCAAATATAATATCACTACATACCTAGTATAAAACAAAGTCGCTTTCTCTGTCCCTATGTCCAAAAACGGACGAAGCCGTGAGCGGTAAGCTAGTTAGGAATAAATACAACTGCATACATAACACGAGCTAACTCATATTACAAATCCTGTTAGCAACTTTTTCATAATGAACCCTAAAATACGGTTATTGAAAAGCTACCCTATATTATGCGTAAAAACAAGTATCATCAAAAGACGTCTAAAAAGAGACAAAGGAACGAAATCGCAACCCTTTAATCTTAAGCTTCCTAAAAGATTCAAAGCGCTCACACATAATAAACATAACGTTATAAATATAACGTTAATATCAAAGAAAGCAGTGACAAGCCGAGTATTAAATTTGCTTCAGTTATCGGAAGGGGTTGTTCTACGAGGTTCTGGAATAAAAGGTTTCGGCCATATTTACATAATTATAACGGGCGTAATGGCGTGGATACAATCTCGGTGAGGCATTTTTCATTCCTGGTTTAGAAAATGTTGGGTGTGAAAAATGTATGTAATATTAATAATGCACAAGGGTAATTACATTCACTAAATAGATATGTACTAATAAATATACTTAAATATTTTGTATTTGCGTTCAATTACACATTTTTCAAATGAAAACTTGTAATTTTACAACATGTACAACGTGATATAACTTTTTTCACCGATTAATTAAGCCTTTTATTATTAATTCATTTATTCGTAGATTACAGAACAACTATAAACCAATAACTGAATGTATTTCAATATAAATCAAATTAGTAATTATTTTCCAAATGTAAACGTCCACAGTGTAGACACAGCATAATACATAGTCTATCGTTTGCAGCAGCCGCGCGCTCATCGTAAAAATATCTACTCAATGGGGCATTTATAAGACAGAAAGCGCTAATTTTTCCCACCGCCTCGGGAAGAATAACTGATATTCCTTAAAAGGTTGCCTGGAATAATACTTTGTATTTTTGAAATTGTTTAACGAATACAGTAGGGTTTAAACATTCAACACGTACCTACTTAGATACTTGCCGTTTAATTTTTTGTTTTAATTCTAGAATTAGATAGATATTTATATTAAGTTAGCTCCAATTAATATCCGAATATTGTTATTTTATTTTTGAAGGCCTAGGTGTTTAAAAAAGATAAAATAATAAACGAAACAACAGCTATCCTGACTGAATAATAAATTACTAGCTGTGCCCCGCGATTTCACCCGCATGACCTATTGGTCTTAGCGAGATGATATATAGCCTTCCTTAATAATTGGGCTATCTAACACTGAAAGAATTTTTCAAATCGGACCAGAAGTTCCTGAGATTAGCGCGTTCAAACAAACAAACTCCTCAGCTTTATAATATTAGTATAGATAATGTTTTTAAACGACCGAAACAGCATCATACATGTCATTATAATATACCGAGCATTAATCGCTCAAAAAATATCTTTATATAGAAAACAGTTGTTCAATTGGTATCTAATATTAACACAACAAGTAGAATTGATCCCAGTAGACTACGTAATGTCGGTATGCATTGACTCGCAAACGAAATCTTTCACGCGTCGCCGGGTTCTGATCAAATCAGCGAGGTGCTGGTACTAAAATAGCGATTTTTTGTGATAATATTAATAGTAATATTAATAGTAATGTTTTCTATTTTCAACAGTTGATGACAAAATAGAATGTGAAAAGAGCATCAATTTCGACTTACCTTTATAAAATATAAATATTCAGCATTTAGATTATAACAAATAGTAAAACAACCCTTTCTCGTTTATAATACTATCCTATAACTAGAAAGTAAATTTACAGCAAAAAATAAGAAAAACCTTTTTCGAGTTTTAGGCATAAAACTTACTAACTTCAAAGCTAAAAAGCTTTCTTAATTATTTCACTTAATCTACATAATATCTAAAACTAAAAATAAATCATGGGTTTTTTTGCTCTTTAAAAGTTAAAAATAAAAATAAAAACATATTAATATTTTAATATCAATGAAGAATCGTATATTTAATGGCCACTCACAATAGTTGGTCTCAGCGACGCTCACAGAAGGTGACATTAGCAAAATTAAATTGATAGCTCAAATCTATCTATTTTAAGGGTCTGCTTTACGGGTCAGCGGGCAGTTACTAAGGATTTATATTTATTATCGAATTACTTGGGAATGGAATAAAGTGATATAGAAGTGTTTTTGTGTTTTCTGTTGAATGTGAACGTGTTGAGTTTGCTCTGTCTCTCTTTGTTTATTTGGCTTAGGAATTAAGTTACTTTGAACAAGGATTATTTATCTCTTAGCTAGATTCCCCGGCTTTTCTTGCGTAGTACCTAGTTACAAGTAACCATAGTGCTAATTCAGACTATAATCTATCTCTTTAGTCTTTACCAAATATAATACAACAACAAAACATAAAAGAGTAATAAACAACCATTCATTAATTCATCAAACCTGATGATGGTGATAGTGAAAATAACATCAAATTATACCTTATTAAAACATGAATTAAGGCATATTATATTCTCGTAATTTATATGCAAAGCTATACAGAAACTTGTCAACGAAACCAAGAAACACACATTCCTTGAAACTTGAACTCTGGTTGAGATGATAAGCAGTTAAGTAATAAAGTTATCATCTACAAAACTATCAGTGGAGTGCCCAAATAGATTAAGCCGGATCCAACTTGTATGGGATGCGGTAATGCAACGCGGTTTTGTGGTGTACTTGTGTAAAGGTGGGGGCCCAGTGAGCGAAACATACTGTAAAAACTAATAGGTCATCTCGCTGTTTTAGGTTATAAAAACATATTTCGTATAATATAACCGATATTAATTGTTAATTTCTTATTTTACTATCTTTATACTTGATACTGATATGTTATTAGATTTTCCGGGTAGTACAAAGTTGAAAGTCAGTCAGGCTCAGGTCTCATAATTAAATAAAATCCTATCCTATCTTATGCATTATACAATCCTAGAATTTGATGATTAAATTTCTTACTTAATTATCTTTAATATTTCACACCATAATTATATAGATAACCATAATCACAATTTCGAATGCTAAAATAACTTTATTGCTCTCAGATATTTGTAGACCTGAGAAAGGACATAGAATAAGTTTTATAATAATATTATGTAGTATGGTAGTATATAAACTGGTTTGGAAATCAATAAAGTTTTAACAACGACGGTAAAAAATTAATAATAAATATCTCTCAGTGTACCTCCATCCCAAGGCACCCGAACGCCCGTGTTGCACTCAGGAAACAAGCGGTATTAGTTCCCGGGAAATTATTTCAAAGTGAATTTTGTATAATTTCACACTTATACACCGGAGAAGTAAATTAAAACGTGGACATAAATAAATGCGAGCTGCAGGCACCGCCAGTTTGTCGCTGCGGACATTTTAATGATATTCTTATACATTGTGGCTTTGTTCTAGCTTGGCTGTGTCGTAATGTAGCTTTATAGGTGTTCTTTTAGTATTTATATTGAAAAATATATTTTTATAGTAATGATAATATATAAAATAAAGATATGTTTGATTCAGAAGATTGCTTTAATGACTCTAAAGAACACTACTTATACTAATGATTGATGTTTGATTTGAAACTGTTCTATGCATCCATGTTGATACTTTAAATCCAAAAGTCAATCTGTCTATTTTTCATGGACTCACGATTTTACAAACATTATGATTGAAAAAAATAAAGGTGATTTTGTTCACTGGTGAAACCTATAAAAAACTTAAACAACTTAAGTTTCTACGATCAAAGTTAAATCAATAATCCATCATACCTTTTCTAACTGAAAACAAAAGAATCACAAATTGTTGCGGATAATTAAGAAAGTTCGCGAGTTGTATTATACTTTCCCAGGTTACATTTTTCATACTATCTACTTGTAAAGTAGTTACAAAACTTGTTTCGCCTACAGCTTACCGCTATAATCTGCGATAACTTCGAAAAGAAACAGAACTTGAGTATAAAATTCAATTCATATTTTGAAGTTACATTTAAATTGGATTTTTTTATATACAACCTCCTTGGGATAACAAGTCCTTGATCAATCGAGATTCTTCGGTTCGATTACTGTCAGAGGCTAATTAAAATTTCGGTATTACAGAAAATACTTCGTTTAAATCATAAATGTATATGAAATCCTTCAGAGGGCTTGGATACGTTATTTTCGACTTTATCGGATTTGTTATTATAAGAAAAATATTATTCAATCAAGCTAAGGTATATTTTGTTGAAAATTACCTAATCTGCTTATATCAAAATCTTGAATAAGCGAAACGAATAAAAAAGCAACAAACAGATAGATACAGTTAAAGCTCTAATTTTTAGATTATAGTATTTTCTATATGAACCTTATTGCGTTACTTGTAAATTAGTTTGCTCTACTTTTTATTGATTTAAGAATTCTAAATAAGGAAAAGTATGGAACTTTCGTTTCATACGTTCATAATATTTAAGTTGTTATGAGGTTGTACATTGTACAATCCTTCAAAAATCTCCTATAATATGTGCGAATATCTAGATTCTAGAGCATTCATTTCCCCTTAAATAATGTTGGATATTTCCAACCATAAGCAATACTATGCAGTGTTTAGGGCTGCCTTACATTCGCAATAGGCTCTGTGTAGCTTAAGAGATAAACACAGTGAAAAATAATTAAACCAATAATTGACTAACTAGATAATTTATTTTTGTTATAGTTACAAAAGAGTTACAATTTAATAGTTTAGGATGGATTTCGTACTACTTGTGACACGTTTTCGCCTCAGAACCGATGAAATAATTGGGATGAATTTTTATTAATTAATAGATAGCAATTTGGAGCTTTTACCAACTTAAGTTGATTTTCTTATACAATTTTTGGGAATGGAATAAATGGTAATTTTTATGGAACGATAAAGCAATGTAGGTAAATAATCATTATATATTTTATCAGGAAAATAGGTACTGAATCCTTAGCTATATACTAAACCACTACACTGGTCGTTAAGCCCGATACGAGTTGTTACAAAGTCGTATACTTAACTAGTTTAAATTAATGTGGTTGTAACTCTTAATGTTATAATTTTAGAGGGTGTTTGCTAGCAAATAACTTGATTTTTGTAAATATTTTAAAGGTTATATTATTAAATTATATTGTTTCGATAGAATGTAGTAACGGTAATATCACAAAACAGTGATGGTATTCAAAGATTGTAAATAATGTGTAGGTACAAAATCCATACTAATATTATAAATGCGAAAGTAACTCTGTCTGTCTGTCTGTTACTCAATCACGCCTTAACTACTGAACCAATTTGCATGAAATTTGGTATAGAGATATTTTGATAACCGAGAAAGGACATAGGCCACTTTTTATTGCGAAATATGTACAATAATATTATGTAGTAGTTAATAATATCAAATCTTTTTTATTTCTTACTTTTCCGTTTTTGAAGTCGGTTGTTTTTAACGCAGTTATTTTTATTTAATACTTTTTAGTGTATTTTTCAACACGAATCAAACGAGCCCTCGATAAAGTTGAGTCAATATATTACTGAGTTCCTATGGCCACATTCCAATTCCATCATCAAATCAGCTTCATGTCATGATAATGTTTCATCGCTATCAAATTTACATACGTATACAAAATTTCAGCTCAATCGGTTACCGGGAAGTGAATCAAAGTTACATGCTACATATCAACTTAGTCATCGAGTACAGACAAAAATGCTCATAAAATAAAAACTACTGAGCCTATCCGAAAAAAAAAAATGGGACCAATTCGACACCATCCCGCATCGAACAAAAAAAGAATCACGTAAATCGGATCAGAAACCTCGGAGTAATTGGTGTACATACATAAAAAAAAATATACCGGCCGAATTAATAACCGCATAAAATCGCATGGAGAGCTTAATTTTCATTTTTTCACAAAAAAGCTCTAATCGCACGGAGAGCTTAATTTTCGCAAAAAGCTCTAATCGCACGGAAAGCTTAATTTTCACAAAAAGCTCTAATCGCACGGAGAGCTTAATTTTCACAAAAAAGCTCTAATCGCATGGAGAGCTTAATTTTCATAAAAAGCTCTAATCGCACGGAAAGCTTTATATTCACAAAAAGCTCAATTCGCACGGAGAGCTTAATTTTCACAAAAAAGCTCTAATCGCACGAAGAGCTTAATTTTCACAAAAAGCTCTCATCGCACGGAGAGCTTAATTTTCACAAAAATCTAATCGCACGGAAAGCTTAATTTTCATAAAAAGCTCTAATCGCATGGAGAGCTTAATTTTCACAAAAAACTCTAATCGCACGGAGAGCTTAATTTTTACAAAAAGCTCTAATCGTATGGAGAGCTTAATTTTCACAAAAAGCTCTAATCGCACGGAGAGCTTAATTTTCACAAAAAGCTCTATTCACACAGAAAGCTTAATTTTAACAAAAAAGCTCTAATCGCACGGAGCGCTTAATTTAAAAAAAAAAACTAATCGCACGGAGAGCTAAATTTTCACAAAAAGCTCTAATCGCATGGAGAGCTTAATTTTCACAAAAAGCTCTAATCGCACGGAGAGCTTAATTTTCACAAAAAGCTCTATTCGCACGGAAAGCTAAATTTTTGACAAAAAAGCTCTAATCGCACGGAGAGCTTAATTTTCACAAAAAACTAATTGCACGGAAAGCTTAATTTTCACAAAAAGCTCTAATAGCACGGTGAGCTTAATTTTCACAAAAAGCTCTAATCGCACGGAGAGCTTAATTTTCACAAAAAGCTCTAATCGCATGGAGAGCTTAATTTTCACAAAAAGCTCTAATCGCACGGAGGCTTAATTTTCAAAAAAGCTATAATCGCACGGAGAGCTTAATTTTCATTAAAAGCTCGAATCGAACGGAAAGCTTAATTTTCACAAAAAGCTGTAATCGCACGGAGAGCTTAATTTTCACAAAAATCTCTAATCGCACGCAGAGCTTAATTTTCATTAAAGGCTCTTGTATGGGCTACTGATTGATATGGTATGATATCCCATACACTCCTTTAGCTGATAAATTGATAGTTTGATAGTTTCTACTGATGATGTAAAACAAGTTATTGCCTTTGATCACTTTATTGTTGATTGCTATAAACTAATGATGATAATATGATATTGATATATTTGATAGTTGATAATGAGATTAATTGATATAGCGCGTACACCCCGAGCGCTTTACACGAGCCGCGAGCGCAGACCAACTGGGTGAAGATGTTCTTGTCACCATAATGAAATAGGATCGTGTGAAGCGCTGAGTCAGGATGTACGGCTAGCCCGTACAGCTCTTATCGTACGGAGAGCTTAATTTTCACAAGAAGCTCTAATCACACGGAGAGCTTAATTTTCATAAAAAGCTCTAATCGCACGGAAAGCTTAATATTCACTAATAAAAATAACTGCGTTAAAAACAACCGACTTCAAAAACGGAAAAGTAAGAAATAAAAAAGATTTGACATTATTATTTACTACATATTATTTATATGTGCTATTTATTAAAAAGGTTTGATGTCGGTGCACGGGCTTAATACTAAGTGCTTAATGTTCGGCACCAACTTCAAACCTATTTAATAAATAGCACATCCATACTAATATTATAAAATATGCGAAAGTAACTCTGTCTGTCTGTCTGTTACTCAATCACGCCTTAACTACTGAACCAATTTGCATGAAATTTGGTATAGAGATATTTTGATACCCGAGAAAGGACATAGGCCACTTTTTAATGCGAAATATGTACCACGGGCGAAGCCGGGGCGGACCGCTAGTAGAATAATAATATAACGTCCTTGCAATAAATTTATAAGTATTTCATGAGAAACCATTAAATAAACGTCCCTAACTTCAATTTAAGTAACATTTTTATCATTATTATAAATATTTGCATTGAGTGCGACTAGTGATCAAACAGTTCCAGGCTTTAGATGATTCTAAAAGCAAGTAAACACGCGACCTACAGTCTGAAACATGACACTACGCAGATACAAAAAATAGGATAATCCTTAATTCGCTATCATTACTCATCACCATCTCTTCTACAATTTGTTTGTACAATGTGGTACAGCAAGCTGTGGTGCAATGGACTGCGGTCAGGTCCGGTGTGCGTCCGTACGCATGCCTATTACGTATGCCTGTAGGTATGGTACCGAGCGTTTTGTAGATTTGATTAAATTCTGGCCTATTTCCATTTAGCTTTCAAGTGTTATTGTTTCGTGCTTTTCGTTTGTATGTGATGTTTTTGTGATTTTACTTTTTGTGAATAGTTTAAATTGAGAAGTTTTTTATAACATTTGACCAATGTGAAACATATTTCAATTATTACAAATTACAATATTGTATAGACTACAGGCCCATGTTGAAAAAATTATGGGTCATTTGACCCACCACCTGACTTATCTCGAATAATATAAGTGCATAAAATAATAAGATTCAGCACTATGACGTCACTCGTAAGCTGTCCACCTGAGTGCAGATGAGAATTCGAAAGTTCAGGTAGAGATTTTCTCCCCTTGTCTCCATGATTTTTGTACGGCATTGCGGAATAATGGCTTAAAAGCAGTATAGAAATAGTATGACACAGATGCCGTACAAAAATGGTGGTCCACAAAGTCGGAATTTATTTTTATTTTTCGACAGTTGCCGGGGTAAATTTGGTCATTTGATTTTGTACGGCATCTGTGTCATACTATTTCTATACTACTTTTAATCAATTATTCCGCAACGCCGTACAAAAATCATGGAGACAAGGGGAGAAAATCTCTACCTGAACCTTTGAATTCTCATCTGCACTCAGGTGGACAGCTTACAAGTGATGTCATAGTGCTGAATCTTATTATTTTATGCTCTTATATCGTTCTAGATAGGTCACCTGGTGGGTCAAATGACCCATAATTTTTTCAACACGGGCCTGTAGTCTAGTATAGATGGAACTGAAAACTTTCAAATTTGATAACCTCTTACGACGTGATTTTATAAATCGTCACATTATACAAAGAAGAAGAAAATACCACAAATCTAAAACGAAGTTAAATTATTCACAAGATGCAAATATTTGTATAAAATACGTCTCAAAAGACATCGAAGAGAGGGAATTCAATCCACATCATTATACTGTAAGTTATAACAAAGTGGGGTATTTGAGACGAATGGAATGTTTTTTCACGCATTCCCGTAACTGTATCAATGGGAAACGTGATCGGGTTTGCTTTAAGTTGAATTTACACTTGTATAATATTTTTTGACGTGACAACGTCTTAAATTAGGTTGCGACTGGGAGTCACTTATGAAAAAGTGTAACGCTCGGTAACGTTACGATGAGTCACCGAACGAGAGAGAGGCCCACCGAATGCCTTGCGTCTCTCTCCCACTCAACTATGATCGAGAAAAAGACGTTGTCACGTAAAATCTTCGCCCGTAAAACCGACTTTACAGGCAACCATTTTTTTATAGATGTAGATATTATAAAGATTATTTATTTATGTTATATAAATATTTATTTGAAAAGTATTAAATTTATGTTGGAGAGTTGTTTAAAGGAGTGATTTTTAAAGGATATAAGTCGATTAGTTGTAGGGACATCATTATTAATTAAACACAAATAATATGGAAAGTTGGTTCGATACAGGATAAATTTAAAGTCTTAAATTCAACTCATTTCAGTTGAATCGATATTATATTGAGTAACAACTATATTGTTGCAACTAGGTCAAAAGGCGTTACAAAGAAAGCGGAAAGGAATTGTTGCATTTCTATTTAAACGAACTTTTTCAAATAAAATCGAACACTCACATTACCAAACACCTTTAAATGAATACAAATAGCAAATATTATAAATCAGAGAAATACATAGTGTGTTTTATTTTTATTGTTTAAATATCTATTTGGCTAAGGTAGTGATTATAATTATATGACTCAGTTTGCAATTATTTGAATGAATATAAGTAATAAATAAATATATTATTTAACTGAATAGTGGAAACGCTCCATTATGATATTTGCCATGTGCTCTAGTGTTACGCTAATATTTGCCGACAGCTTTGCACACAGTTCAATTTATATTGTTTGTATATCTGTTTATTTAAAATATATTGCCAGGACAATATAAACTAGCTATGAGACATGGCTTTACTTGCTATCTGGCTCATGTTTCGCCTCGTTATGTAAAATTTGACTTTAATTAGGTACAGATAATAGCGAGTTAAACATAAAATCATGATGCAATCGTACAACACAATTGCATAAATTAAAAGTCATACGATTTTGATGTAATTATTTGAGTTAATTCTAGAGAGCAACTGGTTTCAGGGAATATCAACGTAAATCAAATCTTAGTTACATTGATTCGTTACAATCAAATCGTTATGAAGGACCCAGAGTAGGTATACTAAAAATACAAGTTCATTCAAATATAATAGATAAATCATACAAATACACAACACATTCATATGTATGAATAAACATTAATTTATACGAGCATGAGCGTCCTGGTGGAACATTTTATTCCATCTTGTTGAAATATTCAGAAAGTACGATAAAATGGGCTTCTTTAACGACCACTTAGGCTACTGGTATACTGAGCTCATTCTGCCGATACAATATTCAGAATACCCTCATACTGAATGTCAATAAATACTAATGCCATGTATTTAGTTAGAGCAACGAAACTCTTAGGCTGCAACTTTTGGTAAAAACGTTGGTGTGGCATGGATTTAATACTAATGCTGATATTTTTAACCGAGATTATTTTAGTCTGTTCTTCTAAAAGTAAATTATAAGGTAGGGTTATGTAATTTATAAACAAAAAAATATAGCAAGTGATATGGCAACAAGAAGTTTAGCTATACTCTTATAAATCATATTTACAGCTTTCTTCTAAATAACATTCAAATAACACATACAATTTGCACTGCATTTGTATAAATCATATCATTAAGAACTAAAACTAATGAAGTAATCTCGCATTCACCGAGACAAACTCCAAACTCAAATTAAAAATGATTTAATAACCCGAAACGCGCATTATGATACGGCATGTTTCTTTTAAAAAACCCTCCAATTTGTCGCGACCCCGACACTTTGGGAGGGCCCTCGGTGTGCCCTCATTATAACTATCACGCTATTAAGCAGTATTGCATGAAATACATTTATGATACGAGATGAAACCCAATAAATGCTATTGCAAAGTCATGCAATTTTTAATACAGTCAAAGGATGTTTTTATTGGATATTTCTGTGGTTATTTATGTGAGCTGTTTGATTAACAGGGTTGATTTTAATATTTTTTTGATAGGTACGTTGGTTTTGTGTTTTAATAATAAGTTTTTATTACAGATTCAAATGACCTGAAGATAATCATCATTAGTCAAACATCAGATACATTTTAAAATATTGCTATTACATCGTAATGAAAACTATACGTATGTGAGAGGAGTAATATTCTTAATATACATTTGTTTAAAATTATTATCGTCTTCATATTTTATGTTTTAATTGTTGATAATTAATATGCTTAAATTATTATTATTCATTCTTATTTTATCAGACATCTTTAATTTAATTAAGCACGCTTGAAGTAATTTTATATCTTTATATAATAACGAACGAAGCGCGACAATTCCCTGAAATCCACAAAATAAGTTAAGCGAACTTAATTAATAGAATTTTAAATGACGCTTAACGTAAACAGAAATTAAAAATTTTCTCACCGAAAAGAAAAAGTGTTCACACTTTAAGCTTCAAGTGCTTTTTTAAATGCAAATCCGTGAATGGCGGACATTTTTAAGTTGAGTCTTTTCTGGGCTTTACGACGCTATACAAATATGTGCGGACGTGATCCGTAAGCCTTGCCAAGTCCAGTAATGATCATTGTAGATTTTAAACTTAATCTGACGTAATCTCCGACCGCTGACATGGAGCCATCTAGCCGTGGCCTGTGCACTCACTGTGATGCTCTATTTATTTTGTGAGGTTCATTTTTACTGGCTGTTCTGAGAATCGGGTAGTGTAAATAGAAAGTAATCTGTGGGTGTAGGTATGAAGAGTAATTAAATACAAAAGGAAGATAATTTTAATTTATTGCTGTTTTATAAGTGGTAGCTATTTAACTCATACGTCATGGAAGTTGTTCCATACTTCCCTGTATCAATCTATAAATCAGCAATTAGCAAAGGAGCATTATTACCGAAGTAGGGAATATTTAAAAATGAATAAAACGATGATTCTCTCTGAACCAACATCATAAGAGAAAAAATTTTATAAAGCTCTTACAATAAACTGAAATTAATCGTGGCAATATTTTTTTATTCAAATCAATCTTATGAATTACTATCTGATAAGGGTATTTATTTTTTACATAACATGTTTAAACCACTTTTAATCAAGTGTAGTTAGTTGAATAAAAACTTGAAAGCTGCCTTTTTATAATTAAGTTTAGTTTATTGAATAAATCTACATATTATTGAAAAACTTAAAAGGCCTCATCAATATCTTTCCCTGTCTAGTTAATGTCCATGTTACAACACTAGCAGTGTGTAAGACATGTGCCTGGCAGCATGGCCGCAAACGAGCCCTGACAATGTTAGTGCGGCGTTATGCCTAGCTGTCAATACTTGGTGCCATGCCAGCTAACTAACGTTTTCAAATCAAACGCCTACAAGGTTTGGATGTGATTATGGCTGTTTTATTGGAAGTTAAAATACAATGAAAGACGTGGTACGGCGAGAGCTACAGAATTTTATTCGATTTTTATTAGGTGTTATAGATTTTTTTTTGTTCGTTTTATTGGTACTTATAAATATGAGAATTAACGGTGAGGAGGTGAGGAGTATGTATATATCTAATGATTTACTGGATTGATTACTACATAGGTAATATATTAAAATATATTTCCTAGAATATTTTTTGTATGCTGTATTGTGTTATCTTAGATTTATCTGAAAATTTATTTAATAATTTACTTAAATAACGTTTATTAAATCTTGTGATTTCTATGTTAAGTGGGAAATTAATTTCTCAATAAATCATTTATGTGTACAACCAATAATTTATTGCGTATCGTTATAATTTCGAGCTAATATATTTGTTCCCATCAACGCCGTCCGCACTGCTTCGTGATAATAATCTAAGCCTATCTACGAGAATTATTTGTGGTACAAATAATATACTTTTAGAATTAAATATACATATTTAATTTACTTTTTATAAACTGGAATAATTATTTGCATCAAAATGGAAGAATAATTATACAACTTAAAGTAGATATTGGTAAATATGAAATTTCCGGAGAAATATAACAATCTTTAAGAAAAAAAAGTTAGAATCACATTTTTAATGCATGACCTATTTTATCTCTTACCTCAAAACTTCATGCATCCTGTTGCTGTATTATGAAATCGTCAGTATCAATTTCGATTCTTGATCTCGATTTAAATGATTTATTTTTGAAAGTGGTTAATTTCTCAGTAACACAATTTCTATAATGTTATAAACATACTGGGCGACTACGGTTAAAGATACTTTTAAGAGGCTTTTTATTGAATTCAATTATCCGTGGACCGACACTACAATACTGCATGGTGTGACCACGGTTATAACTACCATTTATTACCTGTCTTTTTTGAATTTTTATTCCTGGTCATATTATAATGGTCTTTATATACACACTTTTTATACACTTAAGTCAATGTGTAATCATTACTAAAATAAAAACATTAAATAATTCATCACCTTGTACCACAGCTAATCCTGATCGTCTTAACATTGGGAAAAGATAGACGTTCCACTAAGTTCGGAATTAATCCACACAGTGAGTTGTTATTACCTGCCCCTCGATGATCCATCGCTGAATAAATACCCTCTAACTAGCTGTATTGTGCTTTAACGAACCATTTACTTTCGTTTATCTTGTGTTTACCTTCATCTAGTTGGCAGTTGACCTCTGTCTGTTTTGGTTTGGGATGTTGTAAAAATATATCGTAATTATTGTATTCAATTTTCATGTTATCTCCAAATTTAATGTTATAATTTTTGGGTAAATGTTAACATAAGGTTTAGTACTTATGTTTTCATTCACAACACTTCAAATAATATTTAAATTGAAGGTACCTATTAAATAACAATATTCTTTTATGATACATAAATGGTGAAGTCTTTACAAAAAAATATAGGTAATATTGTAATAGGATTCACAAGAAAAAGTTCGCTAAACTTATCCCGTGATTTAATATGGATATTTCACGCCAAAAAGATCTAAGACGGTGACAATAAAAAATAGCTGAAATCCATAAAAATCCCAACTTTCAAACAAAAGATTAATCAAGGCAAATATTTTTCTTCGTAAAATTAATTAGTGCGAGCTCAAAAGCCGTACAAATTAGTTGGCGAAGACTGTAATTAACCGAACTTTGCGACTTCCCTCAACACTATTAAAAACTTCTTCTCATAGGAAATTGGAAGGTTTTAAATTTTCATGCAATGAAGGGATTTGGTACACTGTTCACGTTTTTATTGCTTCATCGATAATTAATTTTATTGCATGAAAGTTGTGATATTTTTAATCTTTACTACGGACCATGTCGACGAGAATCTGCAGCTATTCTGATCCATAGCATCCTCAATTGTTGTGGACATACTATTATAAGCAATTCGCTTTACCTTTTACGAGTATGTAGATAATATCCATAAAACCAAATTGTTTAAAAATATGAAGAGATTTATGCTTGCCTATATCTTAATATATATAAATCTCGTGTCACAATGTTTATCCTCAATGGACTCCTAAACCACTTAACCGATTATAATAAAATTCGCACACCATGTGCAGTTCGATCCAACTTGAGAGATAGGATAGTTTAAACATGTAGGTACCACGGGCGAAGCCGGGGCGGACCGCTAGTTGTATACTAATGTCAAAGAAACACACAAACCACTACCGTTACTTCGCAGTACTGCGAAATATTCATACATTGTATGATTGGTACAAAAGTTTCCTATTTTCCATGTTAATTTAACAAAAGTTCCAATGTTAGAAGACGTTTATTAACGTTCCACGTTTCTGCAATACTTGGTAACTTTAGGTGTGTCTAGGATACATCATTTATTATTCCAGTAATAATCTAGTTAGTTTTGGAATAGTTCAAACTTGAACATACTTCAAGCATAAAGTATACTTTACTATAAGTCCTTTCCACCTAAGATGATTTCTGTGACACATCGATTTTTGACACGTGTAGAGATGTCGGTCACTGAAATCGTATCAATTGTTTCCGATAATCGATAATATTCTGTATGGAAATGAAATCGATTTGAATAATGTACCAAAATTAGTTTTTTCGGCATTTCGCCAACAATTAACTAAGGAAACTTAGCAAACAACAGCAACAAAAAGTCAACAATAACAATTAGTAACAATAACAGAATACCACGTAAAGTACCTATCAATATAAAAATGCAACTTGTATACAAGGCTGACGCACTCGTACAGACGATTGACTCGATTGACAAACGAACACAAGATGGGCGCCGATTATATGATTTTCCAACTCTATGATTTTTCAACGATCCATTTCATGTACACGAATTGCGTAGGTATTATATTTTTGTGTTATTTTATTTTATTTTTCATTATATTAAACTAAACATAACTGTTTTTTATTTATAAGCTTACGATGTTTCATTTTTATATTTTTGGTAATAATGCCGCCATAAAATAAAAATATTATGCACTAAAATTATTTTGACTTTTTAAACATAAAATACGTAATTCGGAACACGATGAAGTGTCACAGGAATCATCCTAGGTGAAAAAGACTATAATATAGTTTTTGTGTTTTGTGTGCTTTTTGTTCATCTATGCATGGTAGATAGACTAATCTTCTGTCTATCAAATGATCAAGAAAATAAATGGGTACATATAATAATAGAGTGTCTTGCAGAATGCAGTATTGAATGCAGTATGGATTGTCATGTATTAATTCCTTTATCAATCATCTACATTATTGACTGACCGGTTGGCTTGGTTGGTAGTGGCCCTGCCTTCCAAGCCAAAGGTCCTGGGTTCGATTCCCACTCGGGGCACATATTTGTGTGATGAACATAGATGTTTGCTCTGTGTCTGGGTGTTAATTATCTATATAAGTATTTATTTAAAAATTATATAATATGTATGTTTATAAGCATCTGGTTTCCATAACATAAGCGAAAGCTTATGCGATCAGATTGTGCCGTGTGTGAAAATTGTCCTGAAATATGTATTTATTTATTTATTATATTTTAATATAAACAAAATATCCTCAAGTACATAATATCAATTCAATAACGTACCTAACACTACAAAAACCTACCTCGTTTATTCCCAAAAGGCGACAAAGACATAACCGTTATAATATTCGCGAAATCATTAAGTGGAGGGTGTTTTAAAATTTTCAATTTCGCGAGCTCTGTTCTGGCACGATCCCAGCAAGTTTGTCGACGGCTGGTTTAACCTCGGAAACTTCACCTTTGAATATCTTGCTCTTCAAATTGGAAACGAAGGTGTCCCGGGTGGATGGGCTTTGCTCTTGCTTGCTGAATATAAGTGTTGCGTGGGTTAACTGTTTTAGTTATGTTTTTGTTGGGTACTAAAAATAGATAGATTTTTTTTTACTTAAGAATAGTATGAATTTATATTTTTTGGTTTTATGGCATTCAAATCCATACTATATATTCTTTCTATTCTTTATAAATTTATAAGAATAGTATGTTAATTATGATTTGATGAAACTGAGTATACCTTAAGAAATAATTTGGTAGAGAATCGCATTTATTTCCGTGAATACAGAGATTATGGCTAATAACAGACTCGACTCGAAAAATATGTATAAAGCGCATCATACACGATGAAGATACTATAATATTTTATGTTAAGATTCTCTAATATAATTATTTAAAGTATCTTAAGGTATCCGGTATCAGCGTTCTGACCATCATTTTTCTTTTTGTCATTGCGTACTAAGACCCCTGTAGAACCGCCATCCTGTTACAAATGACCCGAAATTTTGTGTCAGTGTTTCGGGTATATAGGAATAAAAACTTGGTAAAAAAAGTAAATTCTATAACCATAATATTTCGCAGAATATTCTGAACCTGTATACTTCTACTTTCAATATGCATAAGAATGGTGAGAAACTTTTTGCAAGCGAAGCCAGTTTTATACAAAAACTTGATCGACAAATTTCCCCTATATTAAATGTATGTCTAACAGCATGTTTGAGCAACGCATGAAGCTGCATAGTGATACTCAGAGACAATATAGAATCTATATCATAGATCCATCCATTCATCCATCTATATTATAGATGGACCGGCCAAGATCAGCTCAAGTACTTAAAACTTGGACTACGTGAAGCCAAAACATCGACGAGCCAAAGTTGGATATTGGCTACACGCCAGCCTCTATACAAATATTGATTGCTTTGCTAATTTGCGGAGAAAGAAGGAAACCTCAAGAAATGACTTGCTTGTTTTTAAGTACTAGGGCGGGTTTTCCAGTTAATTTTGTAGGAATCTTTTAATTTATTATTCTTGAGTCTGTCATGTAAAGGGTAGGATTTTCTAGCAAGCACTATAAAGAAGTAGTAACGCAACAATGAAAATAATTCAAAATAAGTAGTTAAGTTTCGTAATATTTAAATGACAAAGAGAATGTTAATTATGAGAGGATGGAGAATTGTTTAATCAAGTTAAAGCGTATTGCAACGTTCCTCATGGCTCCTATTATTTATTTATCAATAAATTCAGCTAATCAGGAAGCATGATTAATATCCTCAAAAGCATATACAAATTGGCTTGTTGTTCTGTACTGTACGGGGCTTAGCGTCTATCCATGCGAGCTCAGCATAATAATTAATTATATCAAGCTAATCTTGTAATGCACGTTTGTATTGACGGTAAGAAAACAGATATTTTAACAAAATTTGAAATATTTTTTTTTATATAAATCTTATATTATATACAATTCTCGTTTCGCGGTGTTTGAACAACATCTATTTTTCATACCTTTAAGTGCTAGGCACAACGTTTTCCAGAACAACAGTTCTGTTTATAAAATAATTTTATAAATAGAGCGTCATCTATACGATTTTTATAAACCAGTATGATTATTATTATGGTAATGAAATAAATCTTCTTTATTCTTACTAGCTTACCGCCCGCGGCTTCACCCGCTTTGTCTAAAACCTAATAAATTATTTACTAAAACCTTCCTCTTGAATCACTCTATCTATTGAAAAAAACCGCATCAAAATCCGTTGCGCAGTTTAAAGATTTAAACATACAAAGGGACATAGGGACATAGGTACAGAGAAAGCGACTTTGTTTTATACTATGTAGTGATAGTGAAGGTGTATTTCACATCTTATGATGTGTGTAATACGATAGATTTATCTTTAAGTTCATTACGAAATGAAATAACGACCAATTGAGGTTATTTCTAACACTGTATTGCAGAGTTTCATTTTGCATTACTCTTATTTGTTTTGATTAATTGAAAACTGAACCGCGGCCTGATTGGATTTCAGTTAATGACTTTGGTTATTGTAGTTGGGGAAACGATAGGATTTGAATTATTTCAATCTAATTATGTTTAGTGTTAGTTAATAATACTGCGGTTTATTTCACTGTTGCATTTCTGGTTTATATAATTATTATTTTATTGAAAGACGTAAAAATTAACTTGTAATGTGTGCTAATAATCTTATTAAAAAAATGGAATATTAACGCCTAAATTGTACACAATACCTATTATCATTTATTGATGTTGAGATAAATAATCGGAAAATAACTGAAGCAATGGTCAAAAATATTATGTTTCTCTGAATTTGCTGGCTTATTTTAATTTCGCGAAATCGTAAAAAGTTGAAAGTAATTAGGAAAGTTAAGGAAAGTGAAATTTCCAAAACTTGCTGATGGATATTTAACACAAAATCCAATTTATGTGTCAGACATGTTTAAAATCCCTCGTCACTTGTATTTTTCTTAAATCCTTATTATTTCTGCAGATTGTTCTAAAATGTTGTTGGTAATACTTTAACTTAAAAGTTATACATTAAAAAATTGGTATAATATGATTACAGTTTCTGTGTTCTTATGAGAATTTGGGAAAAATAAACTTAAAATTTTTTCTATTTGTAGCATCAAAAAAATTTCGTACCTATTTATTGTCAAATGAGTTCTTGGAAAAAATTGTTACTCCATTAAGAGAAACGATAATAATTATATGGAGTAAGTGAAATAATATAAAATTCTTACAAAATGATAGAGTCAGCAATTAGCTTAGTTTTCCTTTGACCTAACTCACTGTACCGTTGATAACGTGAAGATCGCATTGTTAATCTTTAAAGTCCTATAGCTTGTTGCTTTAAATGCAATAAATAATTGAGGTGAGTGTGAAAGAGTAAAATGTAAAAGTAAAATTTGTATTGTAAACTGATTATTTTTGATATTTATTAAAACTGTGGAGGAAGGAAGGTGGAATTCCTCCATCGTAAAAGGGAGGATCCTCGACCAGTCTACTCGACTGGCCGGCCGTGAAG
>CAJQZN010031556.1:11681-28026 GCA_907164685.1 Colias eurytheme | reverse complement strand
CAAAGGGAATAACTCGTCTTACTCCCTTATTCACTGGAGGCACAGATATAACGTCATTACCAACCAATTTAATATTAACATTACCACGATCTAAGCCACTATAAGTCATTTACATACGTAAGGAATATGCCAGGACCAACAACACACCCCTGCGGAACACCACCTACAAATTCTCACAACTTACTTCCCAATCCACTTGAAAGGGTCTCCACTGCTCAAATCGAGGTGATCTCTCTCAGCACAATACTCTCCAACCTTCACTTCCCCCACCAGGTCTCCTTGGAACTGCTTCAGAAGGATGGATGCTTTGCGCTCGTTGTCGTAGAAACGAACGGGGCCCTGTAAATTTAAATGCTAATATATAATGATGCTTATACGAATGCATTTTTTTTTCTACTTTATTAAATACAGAAAGGTGAATAGATAAGATATTCTATTTTAACTACATATTTCATAAATTAATTCTCTGATGAATTTAACCATATTTTTTTGTATCGAAAAATTTGTATTTGATCAGTTCAAATTATGTATTTTTTTTTGTTTCATTTTTTTGTAATTCTGTCAATACCATTTTAATTTGATAATTTTTGGTCAATTTAATTAAAATTCTATTGCTCCACCTACCGTAACTCCTTCAAAAGTGACATTAGTTAGCGCATCCAGAAACAATTGTTCCCACTCCTTGTCCCGATACCGAAAGTCTTGTACTGTCCTCTCTTTGTACTTCAACTTCACTCGATGAGCTACTGTTTGGATTGCTAGTGCCATTGCCCAAATACCTATTAATGAAATTAGATTCTTTAATAAATGTGTTTAATGTCCATCGGATTCCATTCCAGTCCATTAATTTTCAAATAGGTACATATTATAATTCAGTGAATCCTTCTTTGAGTAGTGGGGAAGTAACGATGACAAAAATATCTCACCATCATACGTGTAGCCATGGAACCTGGAATATTCGACGCCCCTTCTTCGATCATACTCTACTTGATAATCTTTTGCGGTCTGAAAAAAAGAAGCGGTCATGACGGTTGGACAGGAAACATCAAAATTCAAAATTGATATCTATTATTTCAAAGTTCTCGTGTCGCGGTGTTTGTAGGTAGTTATACTGCTCTGAAACAGCTTGACCGATTCTCATGAAATGTTGTGTATAGCGGTTTGGTGTGAATCAGCCAACATCTATTTTTCATCCCACTAAATGATTAGAGTAAGGCAGAACGTTTACCCTATAAAAAATAAACAAATCTTATCTTCTTAAAGTAGCACTACTCACAATCCCCGACACAGTGGTCTCCCCAGTGGTAGACAAGGGCAGCAGATCGGTCAGTATGGCGGTGTCCAACGCGGCGGCGAGTTCCCGCTGGGCGCAGGGCGCGCGCCGCTGCCACCACTTGTGGCTGTACGTGCCCAAGAGCAGCCAGGTGTACGCGCGACCGTACATTTCTAGCCTACAGGATATAGGTTAAACTCAAACTCAAACATTTATTTATTCAATCAAACTTCTTAAGACGCACTTTCGAATCGTCATTACTTTTTTTAACAAATAAAGCAATAAAAGGCATTTAATTGCCAATTAATAGTGTAATGATTATGAGTAGGTGTTGTCGTGTTATGCTAATATTATGTTTATGTAATATCAGTGAGTTTGGACTATTTACTGATTATAAGTAAAATTGAATGCTTTCACGGTCTTAGTTACGTTAAAACGAATGACTTTTCATTAATTTCGACGTCTAAATTTATTATAAGTAGCTGTAAATTTATTAAAAATGTAATTAGAATTTTTATTTGAATTTGTAATACCAGTAAGTTCGACATGTATACCGATTATAAGTAAATCTGGTCACGTAATATGAGTTAGTTTCGACATGTATAGCGATTATAAGTAGCTTTGGTCGCGTAATATGAGTTAGTTTCGACATGTATACCGATTATAAGTATGTCTGGTCACGTAATATGAGCTAGTTTCGACATGTATAGCGATTATAAGTAGCTTTGGTCTCGTAATATGAGTTAGTTTCGACATGTATAGCGATTATGAGTAGCTTTGACCAAAATGTGACCACATAATATGAGTTAGTTTCGACATGTGTACCGATTATAAGTAGCTTTGGTCGCGTAATATGAGTTAGTTTCGACATGTGTAACGATTATAAGTAGCTTTGGTCACGTAATATAAGCTATACTGATTATGAGTAGGTTTGATCGTGTAATAACAGTTATTTCGAATTTTTTCCACACTGATTATGAAAAGGTTCTATCGATCTTTACCAGTTAGTTTTTGTATAACAAGTATAAGCTGTTAAATTATATTCAATACGCTTCATAACTAACTATGCACTATGGACAATGGACATATTATTAAGGTTATTGGTTAGAAATGAAATGACATACTTGTAAGCTTCACAGAAGATCCTCATCGCCCAAGTTTCGTTGAAGTTGCCCAAAATTATTCTTATATCCTTTTCCTTCAGCTTATTTAGCGCTGTTCTAACTTCAGTTGCGAAACTTTGCGTTTCTGCTATCTCGAAACTTCCATTGTCTAGATCAGCGAGTAGACGATTATGAGCCTAGAAAATTTAAAATACCATTAGGCCCTGCGCAGACGGCACACTTTTTGTGCGATCGAGTCTGCGGCGCACAAAAAGTCTGCATGGCGCGCAAAAAGTCGGTCGCGGATTTTTCACAGACTCAACGCACACGACGCACATCTTCGATCATTTTGTCGGCAGAGCTGTAGGGACGTAGACGCTATGGAAATCGTGTAAAGTGTGCGCCGTCTGCGTTAGCGCGCGTTGAAGCAAACGTTCAATTATTTTCACACACTTTTGTGCGGAGCGGCGCGGTGCGGTCTGCCCGAATTACACGGATTTTTTGTGCGCCGGACTTTTTGCGCGTCGTGTGCGTTACTGCATATAATTTCATAGGTTCTATTTTCACAGACTAAAAAGTGCGTCACGGATAGTCTGTCGTCTGCGCATGGCCTAAATATTACATTTCAGTTATTTTCATCACATTCCGTTTTTGTATAAGTACAGGTTTTGGAGACAGTGTTGATTTTCTCAAAAGCTATATGTATAATTAAGACCTTATATTTTCTTAGAATTGATGATGGAATATTTAGAATACGAATATCTATGGAATGAAATAAAACTTTTTCACCATAAGCAATGGTACGATGGGTTTGTCATCGTCCTTTTGGACAGAAATCCCTAAAAATAAACAAATAAAAAAAAACCATAAGCAACAATTTGAACATAATGGGTATTAAGTATGTGTGTGTGTGTGTGTGTGTGTCTGACTCTATTACACCAAAAAATAATTCACCAACCAGCGCATATCGTGGCTCGTTCTGGTACAGCGTGCCAACCCTCGTCCAGTTGAAGTGCTCCAGCAGGCGGATTCGCGGGATGTTGAAAGCGTTCTCCGAGGGTACGATGCGGAAGAAGTTTGGGAACGCCTCTTTTGTGAACATCGGGTGCGTGTCCGCGTATGACAACTAAAAGTATATTGAAATGGGAAATAATAGAAATACCTATATAGTCATAAAAATTAATCGTATGTTACTAGACTCAAAACTCGAAAACGGCTCGACGAAATCTTATAATTTTTCTTTAATATTTTTGTTAAAGCACGAGGATTTTGAAACTAAATTGTTCCGATTGTCTCTCTTTATTACATCTTTCTTACTAAAACTAAAGCTATATAAAAACTTGCCTGTGTAAGATGCCAATGTTTAGACGCTTTAGCAATGGGATCCGTGACGTGGGTACACGCGGCACCAAACAGCATCAACTTGTGTGGCCCACTGTGCATCATGTCGAAGAACGACTTCACACCAACCGCTGCGTTGCACTGTTTATGAAGAATTTTTTTTATGATAAGAATGATAACTATTTTATTAGTATTGAAAGGTAAAATGTTTTTAGGGGATAATCTTTGGATGGAATCATGATTCTTTCACTGAAAGAAAATTCGTACAAAAAATATTACGTACCTAAATGTCAATATTGTTAAGTAACAGTTTGGTAGGATACAATGAACTGAGAGTGCGACGGGAATTATCCTTTGCACTGTATCTAATAAAGTTATTGCGGGGAGTCGCGCATAACCCCGAAGTGCTAAAATCCCTCTCTCTATGTGTGCCGGACAAATATGTCGAGAAACGTCATAGGCCGCCACTATTTTACGTGCCCAATGCTGCTGGCGAAGTCTCCGCTCGTACGAGCACTAGGTACGTGGACTCAATGACCTACATGGAAGAGTGGACATGCCCGTTGGGTGAATTGGCAAAGGTTCTTCTTTATATTATTAGTTATTCATTTTAATTTTTATCTGTTGTTGTATTGTATTAATTTTATCTTATTTCGTAGATTGTAAGTTAGTTTGTTTATGTTGTAAGTTTGTATTTGTATATAATTATAGTGCTAGTCAGTACCGCATTGGGTTTATCCTGTAAAGGTTATTGATTTATGTAATAATAAATAAATAAATAAATAAATAAATTAGGAATATCGTATGAATTTATGAGTGTGTAAGACAAAGCCAAATAATAATCTCATTCCATAATCGGATTTTGGCGTCGAAACTTTATAGTCACAAGGGAATTGACTTTCTTTGCTAAATTGATTACTTTAATCTATGTGAAAATAAATACCTAATAGATTTTATCTATTCAATATTCCTGTAATAGAATTCAAGGTAAGAATTTTTCAATAATCTAATCGATGTGAAAGTACAGGCTGCACGCAAAGTTACCGTCATTTAGTATCGACCAGCAATGCATGTGTAAGGTCATACTTAAATGATTGGATACAGAAAAGTTTTAAGTCATCTTGTGGGTTACCCTATGAATTTCAAGCTATGCATAAAATGTATAGGATATATTTTAAGAAGACGTTAAAAGAAATTCACATTTCGTTAAACAAAACTGTAACACGTAACACATCACAAGTAACACGTAATAAGTTCCACATATCTTTAACACGTAACAAGTAAGACGTTATACCGTACACGTAACGCGTTCCAAATATCACTTAACAATTAACAAGTGACACGTAACAAGTAATAGGTAATATGTAACACGTATCATGTAATACGTAACAAGAAACAAGTTTACAAGCTACACGTAACACGTAATACGTAACTAATATAAGAAACACTGTAAATGTGACGAGTAACAAGTAATACGTTTTTTTATTTAAAAGGTCACAATAAACACATACGTAACACATAACACGTTACATGTAACACGTAACAAATAACAAATAACACGTAACAATATAACACTCACCTCAGTATCATTCCACCACATATGCAGCCGGTAGTTCCTGAGCACAGTATCGTGCTCGTTTACGTGGTCCAGAGCCAGCTTGACGCTCGGCATCACGCCTCGACCTACAGCGGTGTTCACATAGCTTTGGTACACAGTTCTTGATTGGATTTTTTATCTTATGGTGGTAGGGATAGGGATGATTTTTATGTGTCGTTAAATTGAAAGATAGATTACGACGAATTACGAATTAGTAATTGCTCTATTAACTTTCTGTTTTACAAGAAATCCTACTATTGGTTACATAGTCATGACTTTATATCATCCAGATTTATTTGGAGTTTACATATTGCGTATATCATAAGGTTCTTACGAAGCTAGTTAGCTACACATGTCACATATTTAGCAATTTAATATTTTGAATAAAAAGAAAAGACGAAATGTTGAATTACTACTTCCTAAATCAGTTTTTCTGTATCTAGTGCATAATTGAAACAAACTTTATTCAATGAGACTGATAAACTATAAAAAATATCCAAATAAACCATAATAAATTGATATAATATTTTACAGTATATTTATTTCAATGCTTAAATGTTTTAACGATAGCTTCATCACTACATAGTATAAAACAAAGTCGCTTTCCCTGTCCCTATGTCCCTATGTCCCTTTGTACGCTTAAATCTTTGAAACTACGCAACGGATTTTGATGCGGTTTTTTTTAATAGATAGAGTGATTCAAGAGGAAGGTTTATATGTATAATAAGATCCATTAAGTAGTGGAGAAGTACTGTTATTTTTGAGGTTTCTAATGTGATGTCGTAAAAAATTACATTTATTCCGCTTACATTGCAAACGCAGGCTGAACCCTACGAGTTTTATCAAAATAATGTACTAAGTATTATACACATTGAAAAGGTCTACAGAAAAGTCCGCGATGGCATATGTCTATCTCTTATGGATAACCCACAATAACTTTTTTTTGTCATTTACTTTTTACGACAAATAATGGATAATTTTCGAAGCGATTTTAACCAATACAGCATTAATCCTTTACCAATTAAATACCATGGATACATTGTTCATTTAATATAGATCTATATGGCCCTTTACACCGTATGATTTAAGTGAATATTTTCGAAGATATTACAGATTTAAAAATTGCGGGACGTAGCGTTTGCGGCCGCCCGGCTATATATATACCCGTGCGATGCTGGAGCGGGCCGATATATTTTTATACCTATACAACGTTCACAATTTTTCTGTAGTGTACTTAGTATCAGCATTGCACCCGTGCGAAGCCGGGGCGGGTCGCTAGTTTATAATAATAAAATGTAAAGTAATTGTTGAAAAATAATGAATAACGATAGTGACTCTAGCTTTTCTGTTGTAAATACAAGCTTATACTGTATACGTAGTATATTATTATTAGTCTGTGCTTATACCTATAATGCCCTTAACTATGTTACTTTTGACCGCGTGTCTTTAATTTCCAAAATATGTACCTACAATCGAATAGAAGAAAATATGAATAATACCGTCCTCTTCCATGATATTATATGTATAAGTAAAAAGGTGTAAGTACCTAGGTTTTTAGCGTTCTGGGTTTGTTGTCACGATTGTTGAATCATGCCATCCTACTTTGACGTAAAATCGTGTGTGCGTTATTGTGCTGTTTTTCAAGATCGAATGTTGTGTTAGTAACCTATCTACACCTTTTTACTTATAACATTGGCCCTCTTTTAGTCTCAGTGTGGATAGATACCAGTGTTAGAGTTTTCAACCCCCTTGCCAAATGGGAAGAACCCAGCAATGTACACATCTGTACGTCGATTCAAGATGGCGTCGAGGTTCGGCTTCTGAGGGAGACCCTGGGTGATGCCCAGGATGGAGCAGATGATGAGCAGGTCCATTGGTATCCTAGAACATGATAGAACCTTATAGAACTTAATACCTACAGGTACTTTTTTTGAAGTAGGAAGTTTACTTAAATCTGTGTAGAAGTTTAGATTAAATTTTATTAATCATTATTATAAATGAATAGTGTTCTATTATTTTAAAGGGATGATTTAATCTATCTTATTAATAAATAGGTACTTTTAATTTTGCCCCACTGCGAACTATCTTTAAATAATTATGAATGAATGCAGATTTTTTTGTTACTAAACTCTATAACATGTATAATTGATTTGAATCAATATCAAGCACAGTAATTAACAATCGGAAATTCTGCATTTCCGGAAATCGAGAAAATCCGTTTTTTGCCCTTAAAGCCTCCCCTCCCACTTCCCGACCTCAGATCGACCATAACTTATTTTCGTACATCGAGATAGAATGTAAATATATCTCGATGTTTTCGTACCATTTTTCTTATAATATTTTTTTCTTTGAATATTTTTTTTTAATTTGAATTGGTTGTTTGAAAACTAGGAGCGCGTGAAATATAATTTTAATTGCATGATATTAAAACCACGTGTCCCATAATTTTATTTTTAGATATTTAAGTATTATAGAAAGTACCAAGGCGCTTTAATAAAGTTTAGGTGTAAGTAAGAGATACTGAGAAAATAATTAGTAGTTAAATTAGATTCTACTAAAACTTCTTTAGCGGCGTTGAGCACTTTGTCTGTAATGGGTATAAAATCTTAAACTCGCGTCAGGACACGTGACCTGATCGAAAAAGCGTAAGACGGATGGAGAGAACTCAACGTTAATAATCAAGTTTTCACTTCTGCCGGCACTCCCGGAGTGCAACCCGTCTTTTTTTTTAATTTATAAGTTTAGTGAGAGAAGCGAAATCTCTACTGATATTATAAATCCAAAAAATAAATAATTTAACATTTATTTTTGAAGTGAAAACTTCTTTAGCGGCGTTGAGCACTTTTTCTGTAATGGGTATCAGGACACGTGACCTGATCGAAAAAGCGTAATCAAGTTTTCACTTCTGCTGGCACTCCCGGAGTGCAACCCGTCTTTTTTTTTATGAATAAAAGTAGATATCTAAGTTTCATTTTCCGAATAATCAATTGAATTGAATTATTTAATTTTAATAAATAGTCAAATTATTAAAGATGTAACAGGCTCTTATCAAAAAAAACAAATCCGAAAGGATTTGAAATTGGGGTGGAAAAGATAATTTATCGACATAACCGCATTCGGAAAACAATCTGAAAAAAATAAATTCATCTAAAAGCAATAATATTATCTATTAGGTACTTACATTTTTATAACTTAAGGAGAAAAACTATAAAATTTACACACTATCACGTGAAAATGTTAATTTTTGCAGACACTCATATTTTATACCTAGAATATGATTTTGAATTGTAAATCTTTACACCAATATCCTTCATTGTTGATTTTTTTTAAATACTTTAAAATAATTTATATTTTGTAATAATCACGGGGCACCGAGCTCACGATAAAATTAGGCTTTGAAGGTATCGATCGCGGTGCCTTGCTAGTGATGTAAGTATGTCGATAGAAATTAACGCAAACTGTAATGCAACAAGCTTAGATTACAAAATAAAAGGCAGATGGAGCATGTCAATCGTCCGTCGCCCTTGTCAAAGAAAATACGAAATCAAAAACGAATACGAACCTCCGCCAGTGCTATAGCGATTCTAGTGTCATGCAATACGTCAAAATGGGTTTGATATTTTAGTAAAAAAAATACTGCCTTGTGATTTTAAAACGCTGTAAAATTTGTTCCCGAAAACAAACAAAAAGATAAAGCATCGTTTTACAGGTTTTCTGTAGATTATTTGGCTTATTTAATTTTATATACAAATAATAATTTTACATATACGAAGGAACGACGAGACGACGAGACGACACTACCCTAATTGTTAAATGTACTGAAAAGGAAACGTACGAGAGAGATATAAATGAAGCAGTTAAAAATATTGTAAAATGGTTAGAAGACAACAATCTTAAAATTAACTTATTAAAAACAAAAATAATTCAATTTTATACAAAGAATTGCTCCAAAATAAACCTAAATATAAAGTGTGATAACCAAGTAATAGAACAAGTAGATCATCATAAATTCTTGGGTGTTTTGTTGGATGAAGGTCTAAAATGGAACAAACATATTGATTACGTTTGTGACAGAATTAATCGTTTCGTTTACGTATTACGGCGTTTAAGAGATACTGTTTCTATGAATGCAGCAATAAATGCTTATCATGCCTACGTTTCCTCTGTACTTTCGTATGGAATCATTCTTTGGGGACAATCTTGTGATGTGCGGAAAGTATTTGTCTCACAAAAAAAATGTATCAGAGCTCTGTGCGGTTTGAACCAAAGAGACAGTTGTAGACCTCTGTTTAGTAAATTACGGATCCTTACTTTAACTTGCATGTACATAAGAGAAGTATGTTTATTTGTAAAATATCACCCGGAATACTTTAAGAAGAAAGGAGAAGTAAATTCGCATATGTTGACAAGATACCAAAACAAATTACATTTCCCAACGTGTAGAATTAACAAAGCTAAAAACAGTGTAATATTTATGGCTATTAAAATATATAATAAAATACCGGACAATTTCAAGGAACTACCAGTAAATTTTTTCAAAAATAAACTGACGAACTGGTTGATGGTGAAACAATTTTATGACATTGAAGAATTTATGACTTTTAAGTAGTGTAAACTGAATTGTGTGTGATAAGTGTGTGATATAATCGTGTTAATCGTAGTGCGTTCGCGTAATTGTGAAAATTGAATTGTGTGTACATTTAAATAATAATTAGACTAATCAACTTTCTTTTTCAATATTTGCACACCCAATCAATGGGTAGAATGTATTAGCCACATAATATTGTAATTAAAAACATCTATAATTTGTAACTACATTCTTGCAAATAAATATAATTTGAATTTGAATTTTTGAATTTGGAATTCAAAACTTCAACGTATGCTGCCAGTATTTTGAAAATGAATTTGCCAATTTTAGGGGTAAAACGGTAAAATGGTTAAAAGATCTTCGGGGTAGTGCTTTTGGATTTTTCGATCGTGAATGTGATTATTTGTATAGTGCAATAAAGGTTCATGATCATTATTAGATTATTTTAATAAGCATCATACATTTTTTTGTTACTTTTTTAAAAAGCGTCATAGTCGTTTTCGCTCGCGATTTAATTCATGTGAATTTCATGATGGATATGATGAAAATAAAATGTCCCGCATTCGCAACTAAAAACTACCGCTATTCGCATTCATATGTTTTGAAAAATAAAAACTTTTTTTTAACGTATGTAATTTATTTAATCAAAAATTGAATAAAATTATTTTGTCCATATTTAACTTTAGTAGATAGGCTTTATGTAACAAAATAATTTTTACAATATTATAAAATAATATCATAAACCCGAATTTATATTAAAATTAAAACATGACTGCTAATTTATGTAGCCTACATCACTACCACCACTACCTTCATAATTCAGACGATTGCAATGACACCTCACAACTCAAAATGGATCCAACAGTTTATACTGCAGGGCGTGTCAAAGAAATATTATACAATATACATACATACACTCGAAAAACATAACCCTCTTTCTTCCGTAGTCGGGCAAAATTTGGGAATTTTTTCAATATCTGGTAACATAACACGCACACAGAAGCACCGTGTTCGTACAGTGCAACGGCGAAATGACAGCACACATAGATTTATGGAAATGACGATAAATAATTCGGTTTAGTTCGGCAACGCTCCATCTGTCTTTTATTTTGTAATCTAAGGCAACAAGTACCTATTTTTTATTTTATATTAAGAAAAAAATATATGCCTCCTCCAGCCAATGGATTTTCTCGCGTGGCAAATGTAAATATGCATCATATTGTATCTATATGATTATTATGATTCTATCTTTTTAGAAATCAAAATATCTTATTCTGCGAAAATGTTATCTACTTAATATGTAAAAGGTTTAGGTTATAATATAGGTCAACATCCTTTAAAAATGTCTGTCGTGAAAACATTAGATGCAAAAAGAAAGACAGACTAATATTATCGACTGCCGCCATCACTAGAGCATGTTTATCTTGACATGCGCAGTGCGGCTGGCCCGGGCTAGGTAAACCCAGCCACACTCAGACAATTGGGCAAATCTTAGCTCTAAATCGAACCTATAAACATAGTATTAAAGGTAGCTACTTAAACTTGTTTAAATCTATACTTATATTATAAAGCTGAAGAGTTTGTTTGTTTGTTTGAACGCGCTAATCTCGGGAATTACTGGTCCGATTTGAAAAATTCTTTCGGCGTTAGATAGCCCATTTATCGAGGAAGGTTATAGGCTATCATCACGCGAGAGAGGAGACCAACAGGAGCGAAGCCACGCGGGTGAAACCGCGGGGTACAGCTAGTTTTTTTTATATTTGGCCTCCTTTATTATTACGTAAATGTTTTGTATGTTGTAGTACTTTTACTATAATGCCTATGGTTAGATTTATCAATACGCTTGTATATGATCTATATTCGTAAAATTATATATGGATAGCGCAATACGTGAAAACGAAAATACACTATTTTAACAAAAATTTAATCAAGAAGGTATTTTTTAAAGAATTTTAAAAGAAAACCTTGTTTAAATAATTATTGGTCATTACTAAATACTACGATTGGAACTAACTAAGTAGATATATATAACTATAATAATAATTATTATAAATAAATTTATTTTTACCTCGTACAATGATTATTATTATCAAAGTTTTCATTGAAAAATATGTACCTATAGGTAAAGATCTTCGTTGCTCTTTTACGACCTTAATTGTGTAAAAATTTAAACGACGCGGTCAAATCACGATATTTTTTGAATACGGAACGTATTGAATGATTCGATTTTTTTTTTAATTTCAAATGAAAAAAAAAAACACTGCAGAGTGCATGACGTTATTTGATAAATTATTTAAAGAAATCTTAACTTTAAGCCTTATGCCTAAATACCTAAGTGTTTACGTTACGAAATATATTTGTCTGATGAGTCAAATGTTATTACTTACTAATGATTCATGTTTACCTGAGATAATAATTTTGGATTAAAAATTAAAATGAAGTAAATTCACAGCTAACTAAAAATGTAATATTATTATTATTTTATGGCATTATCGAAAGGCACCCTTTTTAAAATTTTTGTACGGTTAATAATTATTATAATAGGTACTATTCTAGATTTTGTTAATGATAATCTTTGTCACCAATATTACACTAAAGCCATTACTGAATACTGAGCTCTTCGTTTGCAAAGCTCTGCTTTCAATAATGTTTGAGTCTTTGTTGTTTGGAAGAAATTGTTTAGCCTCTTGCTTGCCTCTTGCATTCAACAATGCCTTGTATGTGTGAAAACTTATATTGTATGTACTTATGCAATGTAGACTATTTAAAAAAATAAGTAACCGTAAGTTACTATTTGTGTTTTTTTAATTATTATTGACTAGTCTTTGTTATTGACGAAAAATTCAAAAGGACGTATTCAAATTTCTAAACGTGTATTGTATTGACAATTTATTCCAAAATGACTCGTCGTAACGTTCCATTCTGCAACATAAATTATTTAATTTGTCTGTTTAATTAATTCATTATGATTAAATATTGAAACCAAAATATAGAAATATTTTTTTGGTAATGTATATTTATTAAATAAGTTGTAATAGTATGATATTAATGTATAACTTTCTAGGAATTGCGTTTCGCTACACGTAATACGTGTGATATTTAAAAAGTTCCACATAAGCGCTGTCTGCTGTCAAATGTGTCAGCCAGAATACGTGGCCCGAAAGTCTCCGTGATTCTTGTGTGTTGTTTATATTTTTTAGTGTGTGAATACGTAAAATTCTAAAGAAAAAGTTGTAAGTATTAATGCTTCAATAATAGAAGCATCCATATTATACTAAAACATTGTTATTTTCCGTTTAGACCACTCATAAAATCGTGTGCAAAATTGTAACTACAGCTGTCAAATTTTAGGTAACAAGATTTCTTAGTTTTTAAGAATATTATCATTGTAATTATTAATAATTCATAGCTTTTGACTGATCTTTATCTTTGTTTTTTAATACTCGTATAGCTGTAACGTTAAAGTTTAGCCTATTATCTTTATTTACATCAATTGTCATAAGAACAATCTAATTGGGAGCAAACTCCTCCGATCTGGTTGAACTCTTTAATTAAAGTATTTTTTTATCAATACTGAGTAACCTTAACGACATTCACAAAGATCATAATGTTTTTAGGTCATTTATTAGCTGTTGTATCATGTAAATGTAACATGAATGGTATAAATATGTTACCAAACCATATTTGCTATATTGCATTGATTTATCCATAAACAGCTATGTATTAACTATTAATTGAGTGTCTAGTTAAATATAGTTACACAACAAAATTACATCAGATGTTTATCAACTTACTATAATAATTTTTACTTATATATAGTTATAAATTATGAGATCATACTCATAGATACATCTGTTTTTACTTATTTAGTGCTAGAAACTTTTTCAACTTAGCCTAAGAAATTGAATAAAACACAAATGATCAGTGCATATATTTTTCAGGGATTTTTTATTTATAGTTACATTGAGTGTAAGAACAGAATATAGATTGTAATCAAATCCATTAGAAAGTAACTACTGCTTAAAAGTCAACTGTAATATTAAGGAATTCATGTTGATATTATGTTTCTGTTTTATTTTTAAAAGTTATAATATTGTTGATTTGCCAGCTCGCCTTTCCGACATATCATTTTATACCATATTTAGTACATTAGCATAGCGTAGTAACAAATTCCTAGTTCATTATTTAGTTCATGATAATTATAAGGTATTTCCAAATCTCCGTTGGCATGAATTTTATATTACATGATTATTAGTAAGAGATGATGATTGAATCGAGTGTCTAATTCTTAAGATATACTAAAACTTTTACTTAAAAAAAAACAAAAATCTGCAAATCATCATTCTATTGTTTCAAAGATCTAAACGCACACAGGGACAGATAGCAGTCAATTTATTTCTATACTTTATAGTGATATAATATTTATGACTTGCGGCAGAAAAGGAAAGTTAGAAAGGCTAAGAACAGAACAGAAAAATTAACAGCTCTAGTTAAGTCAATTGAATGTGTTAATTTAATAATAATAAAATATTATTTATAGGACTTTACCATTGCCTGTCGCAACCAGGCGAGGCAACTGACAACATAAGATTAACTATAATGCATGGGCATTCTAATCGTATCTAATAGACATCAAACTATACTATATCTATCTAATATTATAAAGCTGAAGAGTTTGTTTGTTTGTTTGAACATGCTAATCTCAGGAACTGGTCCGATTTGAAAAATTATTTCATTGTAAGATAGTCCATTTATCGAGAAGGCTATAGGCTATACATCATCACACGAAGACAGACAGGAGTAGAGCCACGTGGGTGAAACCGCGGGGCGCAGCTAGTATATAAATATAGTACATATTAGCATTAAATAGAGAGAGTAATGAAAAAATATATATATGTACTTATGTCATAAGGGTACTTTACGCTTAGATTCTTGCTAAGACAGTGGAAATAAATCATCAATTAGCAGTATTGTTAGTTTTTTATATTTTATTAATGCATTGTAAATTTGTAACAGTGAGTTGAATGATTTTATGTTTACATTGTTTAATGTTTATTTAAAAATTATGCACATGTAGTATACCTGGTTTTTGCTAAAATTTCGTAATTGTTGGTTCATATATAACACAGACATAGGTATTCTTTAGCTATAATTAGATTAATTTGTCATGTTGTACCTTGAATTAATTTCGATCGAGTATAAATAATACTTAAAGAAATTCTTACTATATTGACACAATTATTAGGAAAGTAATAACAAATTTCCAAAGAGTAGGTAGGTTCTATTGGTTATTTTTTTTAACCTATATGACATATTAATTTGCGCTTTATTTTCAGATAGGCAACAGTGAAGATGATGAATCCACAATACCCGCCCCCTGGGCAGAACAACAACGCACCGAATAATCCCTTAGGCTTTCCTCCTTCCCAAGATTTCAACGGCATGCAAAATGCTAACTTAAGTCAAATGCCACCAAACGGTCCGCCAATGGGCAAAGACGACATGTCACAGAAAATGCAAAACATGAACCTCAATGGGCCACAAGGTTTCAATATTCCTACATCACAACTGCCCCCTGGCCAGTTTCCGCCAAATTTCCCTCCGACATCTAATTTTAATGCACAAGGACCTCCGCAGCAGTTCCCACCTGGTAGACCGGCAAGCAATGCTTCGCAGTTCCCACCTTCGATGGGTGCACCGCCATCATCCGCTCCGGGTTCTCAATTTAACCAGCCCCAAATGCCACCTACGTCAATGCAACCTCCCAAACCAATGCAGCAAGGCATGCTTCCCTTTGGTCAAGGCCCGCCAACTAGTCAACCCGGCATGAATCTGCAGCAAATGAGACCGCCAGGTCAAGGACCACAAGGTTCTCAAATGCCGCCAGGTCCAGGCTTCCAAAATCGTCAATTACCTGGTCAGGGTCCAAATTTTTCGCAAGCAAATTCCATGCCCGGCTCGCAACAGCCGCCATCGAGTCAACCTGGCTTACAAGGGCCACCTCGACCTGAATCTCAAGGACCTCAACCTAATTTTCCACAAACCGGACAAGGAATGCCACCAAGTAAAGGCGGCTTACTACCTCCACCTGGTTCTCAAGCGCAGTCCGGCCAACCTCCACAACAAAGTCATCCAGGCATGCCTCCACAACCTATTACGTCACAACCTAACATGCAACGGCAAGGCGGCATGCCACCACAACCAGGCATGCCTCCTCAACAAGCGCAATCACAGTCAGGCATGCCACCGCAACCTGGTATGCCACCACAAACGGCTTATTCGCAAGCTGGAATGCCGCCACAACCAGGCATGCAACCACAACATGGCATGCCGCCACAACCAGGCATACCGCCACAACCAGGCATGCCGCCACAACCAGGCATGCCGCCACAACCAGGCATGCCACCACAACCTGGCATGCAACAACAACCTGGCATGCCACC
>CAJQZN010031556.1:0-11671 GCA_907164685.1 Colias eurytheme | reverse complement strand
CCACCACAACCTGGCATGCAACAACAACCTGGCATGCCACCACAACCGGGCATGCCACTGCAGCCAGGCATGCCACCACAGCCAGGAATGCCTCCACAACCTGGCATGCAACCACAGCAAGGCATGCAACAACAACCTGGCATGCCTCCACAACCTGGCATGCCACCGCAGCCAGGCATGCCACCTTCCTCGCAATACAATCAGTTCCAATCGGCGCAGCTTCCCGGAATGCCACATATGCCGCCGCCGTTGTCACAACAAAGACAGTATCCCGGACAAAACCAGCCCGGTTATGGAGCGCCGCCCGGACCGCCCGGACCACCCACTAACGCTCAATATCCAGGTGTGTAGATATATTTTTTACTAAAATTACTATAAATACTACTGTACTCATAATTTGTAAACTGATGAGTAAAATATACCAGTTACATATAATATTTGGATAGTCGAATTTATAGCGTTAAAAACAAGATTATATAAACTTGTGTAATAATTTAAATATAATTGTTTATTATTAAAACATCGTATTTACGACGATGGACACAATATTCCGTGGCGTGAATAGTATGACGTAAAATCCTTACTTAATTCGTTTCTAATTTAATTTTTATTGACTGACCGTTTGGCTTGATTGGTAGTGACCCTGCCTTTCAAGCCAGAGGTCGTGGGTTCGATTCCCACCCAGGGCAAATATTAGTGTGATGTTTGCTCTGTGTCTCGGTGTTAATTATCTATTTAAGTATATATTTAAAATTATATATATGTATGTTTATCAGCCATCTGGTTTCCATAGCACAAGTGAAAAGCTTAGTATGGGATCAGATTGTGCCGTGTGTAAAAATGTCCTGAAATATTTATTATTTATTTATTTACCTGACGCAGGCATGCCACCGATGCCGCAACAAGGCTACCAACCCAACTCCGGTTACCCCCCACAACAGTTCCCGGGACAACAACCAAGCTATGGACAACAGTTTCAACAGCCGCCGCAGAAACGGCTCGATCCCGATCAAATGCCTAGCCCGGTGAGTTCAAACTCAAACTCAGACATAATTTATTGAATTAGACTTTTTCTAGAAGCACTTTTGAATCGACATAACATGGTTTTACCATTTACAGATTTTGGAATTATGTATTTTTGATTAACATAATTTTAACAAGTTTTTCAAAAACAGTTTCTTCGCCATGGCCATTTAACCATGTTTTTAATTTTTTTATTTTTAACCAACATTCACAAAACGACAGAAGCTATTTTTTTTTACTTTATATAATGCACCACACATATTTTATTAGAATTTACATATTTCGTACCTCATTAAACTATTGTGCCCAATTTCAGATTCAAGTAATGGCCGACGATCAGCAGAATCGCAGCGGAGTGTTTGTGACCAATGATAAGGGTCTGGTGCCACCGCTAGTGACTACTGACTTCATTGTTGACGATAAGGGAAATGCTAGTAAGTTGTCTGACTTCAAGTGTGGAGTATATTATGTGTGTTTGTTAAAGTAGTTGAAGTAAATGCTTGCTCATTTGTTAATTTTTGAGTGTATTAATATGTAGATTTAATGCAAAATTTAAGACTTTCAACTGAATATTACCTGATAAAACAACCGCTTTAACTTGAGAAATTATTCTACCATTGCTAAGCTACTTTTTCTTAAATGTTAATTTTTACCGAGTAACTAATTTCACTGATTAGTTATTTTCAAATATCAAACTTATACATAAATAATTAATTATAGATAACACCTGTGTCTGATTCTAACAAGATTTTATTTACAAACTAAACAAAATTTTTGTTTGTCCTCAGGTCCAAGATTTATCCGCAGTTCGATGTACAGTGTGCCCGTCACAGCTGACTTGCTCAAACAGACGGCAATGCCTTTCTGTTTGGTGGTAAGTGATATATTTTATTTATTATTGTTAAATGTTTATGACATTTTATGATTAATGAATTTTATACAATAGGAGAATAGGTTTGTTTAATATCCATGTTCGACTGAATTATTTTTTTTATACAGATTTTCGATTCTGTTAATATTGTATAATTATAGTTGCAGAGTTCATGTAAAAATATTTATACTACACTAATATATACTACTACTATACATACTATATTATACTACACTAATTTCTAATTTCTTTAAAGATATTGTTAACTTTATTTCAGTAATAGGGAATATGCATAAAATTTGAAATGGCCTAAAATATTTTTTTCTCGAATACTTATTATCGTAATATTATAATGAAAAGGATTTTTTTTATTTACTTATTATTTAAACCCCTAAAATAATATTCAAAAACTGCAAAATAAGGGAGCGAAATTGAAACTTCCAAAACGCGCCATCATAGGTCGAATGAAATGTGACGTCATCTGACATGACATTGTATTCATCACTCCACAGTAAACACAGGTGAACACCCACTGGACGTGTCATGTGACGTCACGCAAAGCGCGCGCACAATGGCGGCGTTTGAACTGCTTAAATTTTTTAAAAGTTTTAAATTTCATTTTTAAAAATATCTAGAGTATTTTGAAGCCCTTTAATATTTTTTTCTACGTTATAAAATAGTAAACTATTAATTTAAGACAAAAAAGAAAAACATGAATATTCCCCATTGATTAATGTGCCACATATTTCTTCTATTTTTAATTAATGTCCATATTTTCATATGCATTACTAATCTCTACTTCTAATCCCCAGATCGCTCCCATGGCAGATACAGTGGGTTCAGAACCCGAACCCCCACTAATAGACTTCGCAGCTCTAACCGGCTCGGCCAGTATGGGCCCAGTTAGATGTAGCAGGTGTAAAGCGTACATCTGCCCTAATATGAAGTTTATTGATGCCGGGAGACATTTTAAGTGCGCCTTCTGTAAGGCTACCACGGAAGGTGAGTGTCGATCTTGTTATGATAGTGATAGGGACTGTTTTTCAATGTTTTGTAATGTCATTGATAGTCAATTATGTTTAGAAAAGTTCACTTTGAGAATCATGTAACGCTATAAACGCGAATACGGACCTTGTCTTTATAACAGTAAAGTCCATTTTGTGTTCACTGCCCTAATGCAATTCATTCATACTATAGTAGAGCCATTTTAATAGGCAACATTTGACAGTTCAACAAAATTCAACAATGTAACCTAGTAACGACGACATTGAATAACATGATATTTCGTTTTGTTAGAACTGCACATTTGCTTAACTTTTTTCAAATACGATTACATATTTATAATAATAATGACCGATACAAGTAATTTTAAGATTTCATTTTACTGATAAACCATTCTAAACATAATAAACAATTTCTGAATTAAAGAACTGACGTCGCTACAATTTTGTGTCAATAAACCTTTTTTCTTTTTAAATACCAGAGACGTTACTCTAAAAATCGAAATCTGACATCTAGAATCGAATGCATTGATTACTTCTGAATAAAAATCATCTTATATTAATAAATGTGTTTCAAGTTCGATTGACAAATGTTTCAAGTCAGTATCGATTAATTCACTTTAATCGATGTTTTTAAGCAGGTTACCTCTCTTCAAAGATAAAATTGATAGACGTCAAATGTTGCCTATTAAATTGGCTCAACTATAGGCAATTCTATTGTGCTTTTGAGAGGCTACAAATGTAGATGAATATCAACCTTGTTTGCATAATAGTAAGGTCTATTTTTTTGTCTTCTGTTTCATGTACATATTGTTTCTATTTCAATTCTTGTGTAACCGATATTATTTCGTTTTAAATTATCAATATAAAAAGCAATATTTTCACTTGGTTGTTTGCACGGGCAAAGATTGTTCTGGAGCAAAACGGCCGCCTTTTGTACAAAATTTCTTAGTTCTAATTACTGAAACTCAAACATTTATTTATTAATTATTATAATAACAATTAGACTTCTAGAAGCACTTTTGAATCGTCATTACATATTTTAACATTTACCTCCGATTCGGAAAGCAGTATGGAGAAGAACCGACAAGAAACTATAATTTCTCTTTTAAATCAATAACTTTATTTAATTGTGTTTTCTATGTACAATGGACTATCCATACTAATATTATAAATGCGAAAGTAACTCTGTCTGTCTGTCTGTTACTCAATCACGCCTAAACTACTGAACCAATTTGCTTGAAATTTGGTATGGAGATATTTTGATACCCGAGAAAGGACATAGGCTACTTTTTATTACGAAATATGTACCACGGGCGAAGCCGGGGCGGACCGCTAGTAATAAATATTATTTGTAGTGCCAATGGAGTACACGCAGTACATAAACACAATGCAGCAGTACGGGCGCGTGCCCGCGGAGATGGCGCTCGGCGCGTACGAGATCGTCGCCACTGAACAGTATTGTCGGGTTAGTATTTATCTGTTTGTCTCTCTGTTGTCTATGTCTAGATGAATATTGGTTAACGAATTATTGTTTTATGGATCGAAGTTAGTATAGTCAACAGGTAATGACTTTTCTGGTATAAACTTAATCGAACCATTGCTCTTTGATATTTTTATTCAATTGTAACACTCTGTCTCTAGGAAACACTGTACATACAAAATGGTTATCATAAAAAATTGTGTTGTTTTATTTTGATAGAAAATCTATACAATTCTAAGGTAACTTCATTTGCCATCAGAACTACCCACTGCTAGACAATTTAATATTTTGCACCACATAAATAATATAATACCATTGTCTTCCAGAACAACACGCTACCCAAGCCGCCAGCGGTTATATTCGTGATCGATGTATCATACAATTCGGTGAAGAGCGGTCTACTAACCACTATCTGTGACAATATTATGGATATTATTGAGGTATGTTTGTTTTTGTGTACCCGCAAATACTTTTAATACTATAAGAGGGTAGTCAAAAATATTTTTTTATTAATTACTCAGTAAATTGGTAAGAAAAGAGTCAATGTTGTATTTTGAGACTGTCTCAAGTTATTTTTTGCTAGGTTAATTGCAATGAAAAAATTTTATAATTGTAAGGTAGTTAACTGATTTATTTTTGTAGAAATGTTTTTTAAACATAAATACGGAGAATAAAATGAAATTAAGTATTTTGACCCATTTGTGTTTCATCAAACTATAATTGTAGTATTTTTGTTCATTTTCTCTGTTTCTTAACTTTGTTATTTTTTGCAGTCGATGCCAAAGGACGAGCAGACGGGCGAATGCAAGACGCGCATTGGTTTCATCACATACAGTTCCACGGTTCATTTCTATAATATTAAGGTAAGCTATTTTTATTTTATTTCATTCTATTATTATTATTCTATTATTATTTGAAAATTCACAAAAAATAATAGGATATTGGGAAACGTATTTTTGATTCTCTTTTAATTATTTTTATGAAAGAATAAAAGTGGTATAATATGTTGAAATAATTGTATATTGAAACACAACTTGTGGATGCTAATAAATTAACTTTATTTTTATAATACTTTATAACAAGCTACATTGTGCGCACACGACATTACACCACGAACCAAAGAAAAGGGAGGAGCGCAAAGACAATTCCAGTTTACTTTGATACCAACTATACAACAGTTAAAATACATACAAATATTAAAATACATATTACATTATATACATATATTTGTCTATTACAACAGTATACATTTCTACCTGGTATTTTAAGTTACTTAAATAAGTGGTATACATATACAAATGCATATGTTTTTTATGATTTAATCATCTATCCAGGAATCGCTAGCTGCCCCACAAATGCTCTCTGTCGGCGACGTGGGGGACATGTTCGTGCCCCTGCTGGAGGGACTGCTGGCTCCAGCAGTTCCCACACCAGTCATCAAGACGCTGCTCGAACAGCTGCCCATCATCTTCGCTGATACTAAGACCACGGAGATCACGCTGTTACCAGCTGTTCAGGTATCTATCCATAGTCTTAAATTAGATTAAAATTAAATATAATTTTTATAACCTTACTAGCGGTCCGCCCCGGCTTCGCCCGTGGTACCTACATGTTTAAACTATCCTATATGGTGTGCGAATTTTATTATAATCGATTAAGTGGTTTAGGAGTCCATTGAGGACAAACATTGTGACACGAGATTTATATATATTAAGATTGTCTGGCTTGAGTTACCATAATAATAGTGAATTGTTGATACCCTATAAGTGGAGATCTATAATATGCGTTTATTTGTAACATTTTTAACCAATATATCCTAAAGATATGACATCTCGACTCAAACAGAGTAAAATCAATTAAATGCACCACCTACTAATAGAGAACTCATTTAGCAAACCACAAACTAAAAAATGACATAACTGAAAACCATTTTATTTCATTAGACTATTACGAAACGTGTGTACGTTACTAAGTAAGTGTTTACTTAGATGTCACCAACTTTTCGGACAAATTAATTTATTTTTTTCATTTCACCTACAAAAACTATCCAATACCACACGAAGATATTAATTTTCTTCTATAATATAGGCGGGTCTTGAAGCAATGAAAGCGGCGGACACCAGCGGCCAGCTTCTCGTCTTCCACACCTCACTACCAACTTACAATGCACCCGGAAAACTCATTAATAGGGAGGACAGGAAATTACTGGGAACCGATAAGGAGAAACAGATTTTGGGTGAGATTTTATTGCTTTTTGGGTTTTTTTAAGAAAATTATTTAAATTAAATCTATCTAGTTGTATTATTGACGTACAATAAGACACTACTCACAATCACGCTCAAAAATTGTCTGAAGCAAAACTCTGCCTATGTATTTATTAAGCAGAGTTTTATAAAGTTCGTTGCAATAGATTTTGAGCATTACCACAGAATACATAATAGTAGCTAAACGCTACAGAACGGACACTCTCCGCCTCCCGCCAAAATTAAACTTACCTCACCCCCGCGCGATCAGACATAAAATGGGCCATATTTTTCTGCAAGGACGATACGCAACGAAGATTGACAACATTAATCAAATTGACTTAATGTAATTTTATTATTTTGGATTTGTGATTATCGTTTTTCGTAGAAAATGGTTAGATATTGTGCTGTTTACGGATATATTTCATCAGAAAAACGCGATTTTTTTTTTTACGCTAGTCACAAATGTGCCAACCATAAAGCGTTAACACACACATTTGCAGTCTCTACAGTGTGACTGTCAAAACGATCATTTTGTATGGAGTGTCCGGGGTGTGGCATTACTGCCACGAATTAAGGTAGTAATTTCATTGTTTCATTCAATGCTACTTGCTGCCCTGTGTTAAAAGGAATATAAATAAAGCCTATGTTAATACCTAATACTGTTTAGCCATACATACCTACTTAACATCTTTTTTTTATATTCAAATTTGTCCAATACTTTTGGGGTCTATCTCTACTTAATATTATAAAGCTGAATAGTTTGCTTGTTTGAACGCGCTAATCTCAGGAACTACTAGTCCGATTAGAAAAATTATTTCGGTGTTAGATAGCCCATTGATCGAGGAAGGCTATATATCATCACGCTAATACCTACAGGAGTGGAGCAATGCGGGTAAAACCGTGGGGCGCAAATAGTCCAATATAAATAAACAACTAAAGAAATGTTTTCTCTTAGTAGATGACATATTAACTTTTCTCTCAACTCTCTTTAGCCCCACAAACAACAGCGTACAACGAGCTTGGCCAAGCGTGTTCCGCTGCGGGCGTGTGCGTGCAACTGTTCGTGTGCAACAACGCGTATGTGGACGCGGCCACTATTGGCCAATTAGCCAGGTTAACGGGCGGACAGATGCACAAGTATACTTACTTTACGGTAAGTTTATAACGTAAAACGGAGCGTAAAGTCGCAGATACACTCACACATGCACATACACATAAGTTAACTTACTTTACGGTAAGCAAACTTAAGCTGTATTAGTACACTTAAGCGCAAGACACATATACACGTAAAACTGCAGTTCACAGATAAATTTATTTCATTACAGTCATAAAGTTGTATAAGTATTAAGTACACTTACTTTTATGGTGGGTTACTAACTCTAGCACACTCACTTTACAGTAAGTTACTGATACACAAGTGTACTGTAGTTCCCTGTTCAAGTTTATCATGTTACAAACCTATAAACTATATTAAAATATGTCTATTATTATTTAAATGCATATTATATGCATCATTTAATATGCATGTTATTAACATATACCTTTTACTAATTTTTTCATAAATTATTCAGTTTAGAATGCATTCAATAAAAAAATTGGTTGTTTGTCAAGTAGGTTTACGAGCGAGATGTTTACGTGATAACGTCTTATTGGTGGCAGCGCTCGAGATGAGACGGGAGATCGGTCCGTCTCTCTCTCGTTATACCTGCGATCGCGCTCGTGAGGTTTTGGTGTGACACAAGTTTCTGAACATGTCACCCGACTAAAACGATTTTAAAAACGTTATCACGTCAAAATGGGATGTTTTACCCTCTCTTTATTCCTATACCCTGCCTTTCAATTCGCAAGAATAAATATTTCTTCATATATTTAATTCTAAACAGGCGGAACTAGACGGCCCGCGTCTCGTATGGGACGTGCGCCGCGTGCTCACACGCAACACGGCGCACGACGCTGTGATGCGCGTGCGCACGTCCACAGGAGTGCGGGCTACCGACTTTTATGGACACTTCTTTATGTCCAACACTACGGATGTCGAGCTGGCTGCTATTGGTAAGTGATATGACGGAAGAAGATTTATTAATCTGTACTTACTTACTAGAGTGGCGCAGGGACCCAAAGTCAGTCTTGGCCTCCGACAATAAGAGCCTCCATTTAACTCTATCCTGCGCCATCTCTTGCCAGTTTTCAATCTGGAGGGTGCGCAGGTCTTTAGCGATTTTATCTCAGGAACTACTGGTCCGATTTGAAAAATTCTTTCGGTGTTCGAAAGCCCATTTATCGAGGAAGGCTATAGGCTATATATTATCACGCTAAGACCAACAGGAGCTAGCACTGCGGGTAAGTCACAGCTAGTTGGAAATATTGGTTGGAAGATGCGTTTTTGGTATGATTTGGTGGACGCTTTAAAAAGACGTAATGATTTTGAAATTGAACTAAAATTAACACAATTCTTCTAGCGCGTACCATTTCCATACCAATACCATTAAGCGCAATAACATAGTACTTTAAAAGCATTAAAGCGTAAAGTAATGAACTTTGGATCTTACTCTATCCTACTACCAGATTACAATAAAACATTTACATGTTAACATTTCTTATACACGATGATTTTGTATCTAAACCTATCCTGTTATCTATTACACAAAATTTTCTCCTTCATAATTAATCTGTTTTTTTTTTAATAAATATTAACTTAATATTCCCTTCTAGATTCCAATAAACTGTGACATGATTTCTTGCAAAAAATTACTTTGGATCTTACTGTGTACTACTACCAGATTCCACTTAATCGTTGCTTGAACTAAAATCGAACAACATGGCTTTAGATTTACTTCTATCGTATTTCCAGGTTGCAATAAATTAAGTATTAACATAATATGAACTAAAAGCAGACTTTGCATCTAATTCTCTATCTTTCTTGATTCTAAACTCTTATACAAACGAATAAATTCTTGTCTAGACGACTTTATATTCTTTTACTATTCACGAACAAAGTTATTATTTAATTTGATATTTATGTACTTTTATACCATTGAAACGCTTTATATAAATTGGCGAAAGACGCGGGTTTGAATCCCGTGTCATGATTTTTTTATTCTTTAACCGACTTCAAAAAAGGAGGTTGTCAATTCGGCCGGTATATTTTAAAAAATTTACACTTCATTTGTTTCCAGACTCGGACAAAGCGATAGGCGTAGAAATAAAGCACGACGACAAGCTAACAGGCGAGGAAGGCGTGTACATACAAGCTGCACTCCTATACACGCATCGTTCTGGCTCCCGGCGCCTGCGCGTTATCAACCTGGCGCTGTCGGTCGCCCATCAGCTCGCTGATGTGTATAGGGCTGCGGAGTTGGACACGATGGTCAACTTCTTGACGAAACAAGGTGGGTAGTTTAAAAAAAAATCCGAGCACACGTGTCAGAAGTGAAACTTCTTTGGCAAAATTCAAAGAAACCTAGCTAGTTGTAAAGGTGGATAGAGCATGGACAAATATAATAATAACATTGGAAGACTACGAATTCATGAATATAAATGATTTATATATTTAATTTAACCTAGAAATGAATGGCTAAAATCTACTTATCTCTGATTTAGGTTTTTATTGAGAATGTATATCTAAAGTATAAGCTAAGAATAAAGAACAATTTCCAAAATGATCCCTATTCCCAACGTCATAATCACCAAATTCGCTTGCTCATTTATCCCAGTTTTTGTCTAAAGGTTATTGTAATATCAGCCTTTTACAATTGACACAAACAACAAATTCGCTTGCACATTCATCTCAGTTTTTTGTATATAGGTTATTGTAACATGACCCTTATTACAATTGTTATAAATACCAAATTTGCTTGTACCTATATCACAGTTTTTGTCTATAGGGTAAGTATTGTAATAACACCCTTATATCATTATCATAAACACCAAATTCGCTTGCATATTCTATCAAGATTTTGTCTAGAGGTTACTGCAATATCACCCTTATTTCAATCTCTATAAACTCCAAATTCACCTGCAAATACATCCATTTCTTTTATTATTATTTATAAAGTGGCCATTGCAATATCATCCTTATTCCAATCTATATAAACATCAAATTTACCTGCCAATTTTTGTCACTTTTTAGTATAGATGCTATTGTAACATCACCCCTATTCCAATCTACATAAACTAAACTCACCTTAAAATACGTCCACTTTTTTGTCTAGATGCTATTGAAATATCACCCTTATTCGAACTATATAAAGTCTAAATTCACATGCAATTTTTTCCACAATTCTATTACAATATCACCCCTATTCCTACATATCTAAAGTCCATATTCCCCGTAGCGGTATGGGCGCTCCGCGAAGCAACACCCCGCGCAGTGCGCGAAGGCCTAACGGCTCGGTGCGCGCGGTCGCTCGCCGCGTACCGGCGGCACTGCGCCTCGCCCTCCTCCGCGGGACAGCTCGTGCTGCCCGAGTCTATGAAGCTGCTGCCGCTGTACACCAGCTGTTTGTTGAGATCTGACGCCGTGGCGGGAGGTGAGCAAGATAGTAATAACAAAAAATGTGTGCGTGTACTAGTGTACACACGTAAAAAGTGAAACTTCTTTATGAAGTTATTTTTCAAAAAATAATTTACTATATGCAACTTTACAGAAATACGTCGAATCACGCTTGGTAGGGATAAGAAAAAGATGGCGCGTAACGGAAAAATGTCACGCGTATCGAAAAAATGTTACACTAAATTTGTAGAATCGCACCAAGCCGAAATAGCGGGTGGCTTCTACTACATTAGGGAAAATTACGTTAACACAAAATCGATGTTCGGAAATAGTGAGCAGCAAAAACAATGCACCACGTACCTTGGAGATGCTGCAGCACTCGATGAATTTGCGCCCAATTATCCGATGCGATACACGTGTTTCAATGGCCGCCGCGCGCGCACAGCAGAGGAGCGGCTCGATCGAATGCGGAAGTACAAGTGTCGACCACAGATTAAGGTCTCGACTCTCGTGGTGCATGACAGTTGCAAAATAATTTGACAACCTTTGTTTGCA
>CAJQZN010031555.1:0-18663 GCA_907164685.1 Colias eurytheme | reverse complement strand
TATACTGAGATTATAGCAACTCATCAACCCACATCAAATTTTATGCTCGAAAAGAGCCTACTAAGCAATTTGTTAACATACTTTAGACTACTAGAGATATTTCTGTACTATATGAACAGAATTTTAAGTGGATAAACATCGTCCTCTGCGTCATGCTCTAGACTGTATTGAATGTTATAATCGAATTGTCGATGAACCAGATAATCAGATTTTTCTGTGCCCAGTCATACTGAAAGTTTTGTATTCTTCACCGGAATCTAACGCTTAATCATTCGATGCAATGCCTTCACGGTGCCTAGAATTGTAGAGTAGATAAATGTAGGAGTAAGAAAAATAGGTACTACATTAAATCTATACTAATACTAGCGGTCCGGCCCGGCTTCGCCCGTGGTACGTATTTACGTTTTCTCTACATAAAAACCATCCTCGTACTTCAAAGAATATAATAAAAAAAGAATTATCGAAATCGGTTCAGCCGTCCTCGAGTTATGCGCTTACCAACACATTTTGCGATTCATTTTTATATATAAGAAGAAGAAGAAGAAAGAAGATTATAAAGCTGAAGAGTTTGTTTGTTTGTTTGAACGCGCTAATCTCGGGAACTACTGGTCCGATTTGAAAAATTATTTCGGTGTTAGATAGCCCATTTATCGAGAAAGGCTATACAATCACGCTAAGACCAACAGGAGCGGAGCTACGCGGGTGAAACCGCGCGGTATAGCTAGTAATTAATAAACTTCTTCAATTCAAACTTTGCTTTTGAATTAACCGTCAGACGGACATGTTTGAGAAAAAAATATGATTGTATTTTATATAAAAGTAAAAAGTGATCAAACTATTATATTCATTTCTTTTATAATCCCGTAAAGACTTAATAGAAAGCTTACACATAAGCTTATACCTAAGTAAGGTACTAAGTTCGTAAATACTCCCGAAATTTAGCTTGTATTTCTAGGTCATGAAGTTAGGCTGTATAATATAGTTATCCAACGTCGCTTTAAGTTTTGGGTCTATTGTATACGTACTTTTTGTGTAGAAAAATTCCATCCTGATTGAAGTTTAGATGGTACAGTCACGTATACCTACTCTAAATAAGAAGTTGTGTGTTGAACATCAACGGGTTCAGACGTTTATTTTAGTAGGTAGCTGTGCCACGCGGTTTCACCCGTGAGCAGATTTTCTTTCTAAGTATAGCTTATGTGTTATTCTGTTAATAATAAGCTAAAACACTGCAAAGTGCCAACAATATGCTACATTATTTAATAAAAAATCAATTTAATGCGTTTTATAATTTTTCACAAAATTTTCACTACCAATGCAGTTTTGGGAAGCATAAACGCTTTCGCAAAATTGCATCTTACCATATTTTTATACCTATAATATTTTTAAAACTGGAAAAGTGTGTATATAGCTTTTAATAGCAGCCTTCTTTTGATAAACGATTCTCACTTAGCCGTGTGCGACTTGCGAAGGTATGAAAAAGGAAAATTAATGATATCTGACTGTACATTGTATCGCCACTTTTGTAAAGGTTTTTGCAGAAAACCAGTGGCTACCGTAAATGATAAACGAATTTCTGTTTGACATGTTTTATACAATAACTATTATGTTACACTTTCAGTATTCTTTTTGCAATTTAATTTTATTGTTAATTTATTTCTATTTTATGTAATCAGTAGTTTAATCAGGGTAGAACATCTGCATACTCTACATTTGTAATTGAAACAATACATTAGGCTTAATTAATTTTATTTGCCAAATTTATTACAAAATGAAAGAGTGTGAATTAACTTTCTTTTTAAATTGTTTCCCTTTATTCCGACGAATTTTTAAGTTGTATCTTTTAAATTATGTTTATAATTTAAACCAAACGTTGTATAAACCAAACTAATATTTGCACGTAAAATATGAATAAATCAATTACCACGTAATGGGTTAGTATTAATTATTTAACGATATTTTAAAGGATTATACGATATTGTAATTAGAATGGTCGTTAATAGCGGCAATAATATTATGTTAATAGTTTATACTTGACATTTAATGAATAGAAGATCATCTTTAGAGGAAACAAAATTATAAATGAGGATATTAAAATTAAAATTAGTTATAGATATAAAATGAAAAAAAAAGTTTTCACTCGCAATGATCACCAAATATACAGAGTTATTAAAGTTACAGACAGAGGTAAAAAAAATAGCTGTAATGACAGCTAGTGATTTTTTTTTGCGTTTTCCTTAGTTCTTTTATCTACGTAGTTCAAGTAAACAATACTGTGACATATTTATCACGCGTATTTGGCACCAACTTAGTGAGAAGAATAATTTAGTATTATAACTTTCAACATTCTCATATTTTTACAGATTTAGATTACTTTTGGCAATTCTAATAAAACACTGGGTTATTTTATTGCATGTAGCAAAAAAATAACCCAGTGTAATATATATTACACTGGGTAACCCCAATAAAATAATTCAGAATATAAAATTATATAAAGAAGAATTAAGCTCGTTTAGTAAATTTACAGAATAAGAATACTAACAAACTCTAGTTTTAAACTAATAGGGTAGCCTAGTATTTGAATGAATGCCAAGTGTGGAAGGAGCCTATTATGCTAAGCTGTAGAAATATGAGAAGTAAACTTTGTCCGTAATATATTGAGTTTAAAGGGCTATTTAGTGTACCAAAAGGCGCGGCGTATCATTAAATATGATCTTACCCTTATCAACGTGGTTTAGTTATGGATCCAAATAACGATTATTATCAGAATGTTCAGACAGCGGCTACATTATCATCGTATTGGATGGTGTTTGTGAAAGCATTTTGCAGCGTACGTTACTGCTCTAAATAATTCGGAGTTAGCACAATGAAAGCATTCTATGTTGAATATTGTTGGACCGGAATGCACCCGTTTATTTTATAAAATTAGGTTGCATCGTGCAAGATAAGTTTAAACAAAGCTACCTAAGCCTTTGTTTGTAACGTTGGTGCATTCACTAATTGTATCATCCAGATGCGGTTGAAACGTATTCAAAAGTTTCAATTTTATCATATTATTATGAATTTTCGATTCTTTCTTTTGTTTTATTAAATAATTTTATTATCAAAGGTAATCATCATTAGTTGAAGGGATAGATAGCACTTAGCAGCATGTTACCTATCTGAAGGAGTATTTGATAAAATATTATTTAAAATCTAGGAAAAAAAGGACGCAACTTAGCATATTGCATATCACTACATAGTATAAAACAAAGTCGCTTTCTGTGTCCCTATGTCCCTATGTCCCTATGTCCCTTTGTACGCTTAAATCTTTGAAACTACGCAACGGATTTTGATGCGGTTTTTTTTAATAGATAGAGTGATTCAAGAGGAAGGTTTATATGTATAATAACATCCATTAAATAGTGGAGAAGTACTGTTATTTTTGAGGTTTCCAATGTGATGTCGTAAAAAATTACATTTTTTCCGCGTACATTGCAAACGCAGGCTGAACCCTACGAGTTTTATCAAAATAATGTACTAAGTATTATACACATTGAAAAGGTCTACAGAAAAGTCCGCGATGGTATATGTCTATCTCTTATGGATAACCCACAATAACTTTTTTTTGTCATTTACTTTTTACGACAAATAATGGCTAATTTTCGAAGCGATTTTAACCAATACAGCATTAATCCTTAACCAATTAAATACCTTGAATACATTGTTCATTTAATATAGATCTATATGGCCCTTTACACCGTATGATTTAAGTGAATATTTTCGAAGATATTACAGATTTAAAAATTGCGGGACGTAGCGTTTGCGGCGGTACCGCGGCCGTCCGGTGCGGGTCGCTATGTTTTTATATACGTTTACAGTTTTTCTGTAGTGTATTTAGTATCAGCATTGCACCCGTGCGAAGCCGGGGCGGGTCGCTAGTCTTATATATAAAAATGAATCGCAAAATGTGTTGATAACTCGAGCGCATAACTCGAGAACGGCTGAACCGATTTCGATAATTCCTTTTTTATTATATTCCTTGAAGTACGAGGATGGTTCTTATGTAGAGAAAACGTAAACATGTACCACGGGCGAAGCCGGGGCGGACCGCTAGTTGTGAATAAATGACAATTGCATAATCTACTCTACCGAACTTCGAGTTATATTTTCGCGCATATAATAAAACAGAAAAAAAACATGGTTGAAGTTCAAAAAAGCGTAAATATCTTAAAAGCACTTTGGGGTGAAATAAAAGAAATAAAACAAATTGTAGGACCACTCCGTTTCACCATTTTGCTTTGTGTTCTTTATTGTGTATACGGTATTAACGTTATTCGAAATAAATGTACTGGACAAATAAATAGTTACTGCCAAGTTGGATGAAAGAATTGTAGTACAAGTTTTGTTTTATTAAACCGCCTAATTCATATGTTGGTTTGTGCCTATATAAAAAGATATATATCTGCTATCTGCTTGTCTCCACCACCACCCCTGAACCGATTTGGATTTAATTTAGAACAGAGATAGCTTGAGGCTTGAGATAGGACATTTTAGATAGTAGATAGTTTTATCCCGGAAATCCCACGAACTAACCGGGTTATTCTTTGACTACGCGGGACTTGCTGAATTGATGAAGAATGACAAACCTTATACCATAAATAATTGTAGAAGATTATCATATTAAAATTAAAAAGCTTTCACATTCGTATCATTGAGTCGCAGAAAAATCAGGGTTACATAAAATTTGAAGCGGAGAATCGAATAATGCCTCTCTGAATAATGCATCCGTGAAAAACTCAGCAATATGAAGACAATATGTGGAACTGGGACAGCCTTCAACTATGTTTAAGTGGATTAAAGCGGCATTCCCACTGGTGAGAATACACTATAAAAATGTACTCGATTTAACAAAAATTTAAATGAATTCATTGTTATTGTTAAGCTTTTCGTAGGCGAGCGAGTAAGTTACGTAATAACACTAAAGAATATTAAGATAAAAGTCCTATCCTTAGGCCATTTTTAAAGAACTGAGGTCACTAAAAGGGTTTTCTTGTTAAAAAGGGTTACATATACACTAGATACTTTTATTGAACCGAATAAGGATAGAAAATTGTAATGCTTAACATCGGCTATTCACTTCTATAGGGATTAAAGTGTTCGTAATATTAAAATGATTGTACGTCTTTTGTACTTGCACACAAGTCACGAAGGTACAATTTTTAAGTTATATCAAAATGACTTAAATATGCAAATATTTATATAATAATCTAATAAATACGTCAAAATGCCTCGATATTATTGCTGTATTAAACTTCAAATAAATATCATATCCTTTCCAATAGTGTTTTCTGCATGTCCTCAATTTTCCAACCTTATGTGGCACTCCCATGCTGTTAGTGGGAAGAACTTTGTGAATAATTAAACAAGAATATTAAAAGGATCCAATGTGATATGCACTAAAGTCAAATATAATATAGATAATTTGATTCCAACTTCTGCATGTTAAATACATAATCAGCAAATTAAAGTAACACATCGAATTGAAAAGCATGATAGTAATTGGCTATTTCCGACTAAACTAGGAGTTCCGAACTACGTTAAAGATTCCAATTGAATCAGCGGGTATATGTGATTGAGATTGGTTCGTTAATATTTAATGCTGAGTGCTATTCGATAGCTTTGAGCTTTCTAATTAATTTCAAATACTTCATCAAGTAAAGGGATGTTACTCTTTTCCCATATGACTTTATTTATATATCAACTACATAACAGGTCGCGTTAGAGTATATATTTTACTAGCTTTCCCGCGGCTTCGCCCGCTTTGTCTAAAATATAATAAATTATATACTTAAACCTTCCTATTGAATCACTTTATCTATTAAAAAGACGGTTCTTTTTAAAGGATGATGCGGTCATCAAAATCGGTTGCGTATTTTTAAAGAATTAAGCATACGTAGGGTCATAGAAAGCGACTTTGTTTTATACTAGTATGTGCTGATGATAACCGTTTGATATAACACTACGACGACTAACGATCATAGGTAACATTCAGGCGTATGAGAAACTTCTTACTACCTATTTGAATTCGTAATAGTAGATAATATGTATAATGTCGATATCATGACGTAATTTACTTTAAAATATTTATTCCAAAATTTTGCGAAAACATCACAACAATAATTAATTATTATAAGCTTTGTTTATCGATTAATCAAAATCTATCAAAATAAGCATGTTCAATAGTAAAGGTATAAACGCTCACCAGGAGATCTAAAAATGTCAACCATGTAACGGCAACCGTTGAAATTATTCGGGTCTGCTGTGTCGCGATAAACGTATTATATCTCTGAAGGGAGCTTGGACAATTGTATTTAAAGCAATTTATATGTAAAACTAGTAAGCTGTTTTGCTAATTGAAATCTTTAATATAAATGGCCGGTATAATGCATTCAAAATTATGCGCACTAGTGTTTCAGTTCTTGCCTCCTAGGATCACCTAGAATACGAAATTTATCTAGTCTAGTCTATAGTATGTATATTAATAGTAGCATATTTTTTTTTTAATTTGAATCTTCTCAAGCTTAAAGGACAACATATGAAAACATGTCAATGCTAATGGAAACAAAAATATCTGAAATAGTACACCAATTTGTTTCTTTTAAATGAATGTAGTAGATTACGTATTCAGTTTTAATTTCGGCAAGGCTTACCACGGTATTTGGGAACGGGAAAAATTGGACGACCCGTAAACGAGTCACGTTTTCAATTCTTTTATATTCACAGCGCTAAGTCTTCAGATTATGAAAATAGCTGTTCTATGTATATTGGCTGATATCAACACGTTTTAAATGTATGATTACTGTCAATGGGTTTATGAACACAACATTGACATTGTGAGAGCTTGGAACTTGCAGTTAGCACTAAATGAGACTCTTTATATTTTCATAGAGTTTCTTTTCTAGATATGTATACATTTATAAAATATCAAATTCCTATAGACGTACATGTAACTTATGGGCTCTTCTTTTGTTTCTTTTAGTAAACGATAAAAGATGGAAACGATAAAATGAAATTTAAACGCATAAAAATTATTCTATTAGGTATACGTTACGTTAATCGTATGAAAGTTAGTAATGAATTAATCACAATTATAGAAAGTAGATTATAAAGTTTCAACATTCATGCATATTACATGTGTTCGGCTAATTTAATCAAACAATAGAGGCAATAATTACTATCCCTTACGTGTTCAATTTATCAAGTTCCACTTCTCAATACAATACAATTAGTTCTAAATTCACAGCTCAGTATTGTCGTATCTATAACTGTTTCAAGTGCGGGACTTAATTTTTAGATATCCAATTCATTTAGGGCATCTGTATCAGACGGATTCATTTTAGGAAATGTTACGGAGCCCCGTCTTATTTTTCCAAACATTGTACTTGCAGTTTGAAGCTGTTTGTTATATAGTATCATATTTAACAAAGAGCGAAAATATAAGAAATAATTTAGTTATTACTACTATAATGTGAGTATAATAATCAGCAAATCCAATTTTTTCATATCAATAGATATAACCAACTATAGTCAGTTGCTTTTTTTGTTATGTGTGTTTGCGTGTATTTTAATGGGGCCCCCTTACCTATCGGGCTCCTAGGAAGTATTAGCTTCATGCGAATCAGATCGTCACTGGTTGATAAGTGACATTACCTGGTCCAAACTTTGTTATCTTCAGCTTCTGTTTAACTAATCTGTGCGGACCTGTCGTTGAGATAATTTTGCCAGCGATACTTGTTTAATTCTCTGAAGTAACTGAATTAACTTTGCTATTTAGCTGTCTTTTATTACAGTAATTATTCGAGCTTACAAAGTTTTAATGTTTTTGTCGTTGGAAGACTACTTTAAAATGCATTAAAAACTAGAACAATTTAGATTTTTTGTTCAAGTCCGTACTATTAATTTAACGTTGCTTATTGCAATTTATTTTAGCCAAGGATATTTTATTATATTTTTTTTATCAGAGTGGACAAACAAGCAGTTGGTTACTCTGATGGTAAGTGATAAACACCGCCCATGAGAATTTACAAAGATAGGGGTCACAACTATGCATTTTACGGATCGGCGGATATACATAGAACAGATATAGATTTTACAATCATCAATTCAAGCTAGATAAAACCGCGCCATCCATAATGTTTATTGAAATAAAAGTCCCCGTACAAACTGTCTCCAGTTTCAATTCCCCGATCTCCGGTAAACGAATATAAATCCCATAAAAAGCGTTCATACGACATGTAAATTTCTCCCCTGACATTAAAAAATGTACGGCGCATTTGCGAATATACGAGTGTCGAGTATACGAGCATTATTTGCAAGCGCAATCTCATCTTTATTATTAATTCTTTTAGAAAATTCTACCTACAATAAAATTTTATTGTTATAAACGTGCACTGTTTTTGTTATGAGGTGTTCATTATCAATCACGGATGAATGATTTAATTATTGAGCTAATATTGCTTAATGCTAGAGCTAATATGGCTATTAAAAGTGACGAAACCTAAATTACAAAAAAAAATATCTAAAAAAATGAAATGTAATTGAAACAGTTTTGTGACGTGTGTGACGCGCTTTATCGAGCATTGCATTATATATATTTTGGAGACAAAATTTCCAACCGAATAGGATTTCATTAGCGAGTATATCTTATAAAAACAGAACTGGACAATAGCGTTTATATAAATAACCACAAAAAACATTTCGAACGAACTTTTTCTTTGTAGTATAACTACGGAAAGCTAACAAGATACTCTGAAACTTACAAAAAGTACATTTTTGTTCTTTGATTAGTTATAAAGTTTAGCGGGAAATGAAAATAAGTTTACTATCTACCAATAGAACAGCTATGATCATTCTATAATTATACGTCGAGAATTTTGTGAGAGCTTTTCAGACTTCCTATAATTAGGTATATAATATAAAATATTTAGAATATCTTGTACCTATTTCGAGTTCTCGAAAGTATATTCTAGAATCTAGAACCTAGGCACTGCACTCTCTTTACGTCTCTATACCTATTAGGGAGATCCTATGTTATTTCAAAAAAATATCATTTTATTTATTTCTTCTGTTCCTATTGAACTGACAATCTTATCAGGTACCTACCTTCAATATTACCTATATTATAAAGGCGAAAGTTTGTAAGGATGTATGGATGTATGGATGTATGGATGTTTGTTACTCTTTCACGTAAAAACTACTGAACCGATTACAATGAAATTTAGCACACATATAGAGGGTAACTTGGATTAACACATAGGATAGGTTTTATCCCGGAAATCCCACGGGAACGGGAACTATGCGGGTTTTCCTTTCAAAACGCGGGCGAAGCCGCGGGCGGAAATCTAGTACTATTATAAAGACGAAAGTTTGTTTGGATGTATGGATGTATGGATGTTTGTTACTCTTTCACGTAAAAACTACTGAACCGATTACAATGAAATTTAGTACACATATAGAGGGTAACTTGGATTAACACATAGGATAGGTTCTATCCCGGAAATCCCACGGGAACGGGAACTATGCGGGTTTTCCTTTGAAAACGCGGGCGAAGCCGCGGGCGAAAATCTAGTTACCTATAAAAGTGTCCGCAGTACCGAAGTAACACAGTAATTTTTCCATCATCCTGTCTTACTTCTATTTGAAGATTCTAAAAAAAACTCAATAGCGCTTAACATATCCGTATATATTTTTTCATGTTTCGATTAAACTCTGACTTACCCTACTCTTCCTTTTGCTCCTTTTCCTACTCCTGAAAGCGTCTTCCAATACTTGCAATATAAAATTCACTTAAAGTGTCGTTACCCTTATCTAAAATGCCTGACATTAACATATAATCACGCATAAGTATCAGTTTCAATATTGATCAAAGCGCAATATTGTGCCGCAGAGAATTTGCATAATCGATATATTCTGCTTCGATTTTATTATGTGCTCACCGTCATTAATACATACGTCATCTTTAGGATTTATACAGTAATATAATATTATTAATGCATTCTAAGAATATTATGAAATAATTGTGATAAAACAGATGATCTACATACTTCTATAATTAAACAGAATATGATAATGGATTATATAATTATGTAATTATTGAATAAAATAATTATTCAATATTTTTTAATGTAACGCTGAGCTTGTGCTACATTTGCTATAAGCAAAGCTCTATGCTCTATTGTGCTCTCGAAGCGGCTTATAAAAAAAACCTTTTACTTTATTCACCCAGACTACCAAAATATATCGAGCAGTTATCAGTACTAAGCTCTATCTGACCGTCATCAGTAACTACAAAGTTGTCTTACAGAGCTATAATATTAAGAACTAATAAGCCGTCGTACTCAAACTTGATTGGTTATGAAGCTGCACTAATATCACTACGTGTAAGGACTTACCAACACATATTGGTATTGAGAATTGATGTTCTGTCAATATCTCAGCAAACAGGTCGCAGTTAATGAATGAAAATGGTGTGTTGGCGGTTGAAAAGCCATTTAAATGCGGTCGTGCGTTTTGGAAGTGAAAAGACTCGCTTTTGGAATCCATATTCACGATATCGCAGAGATATTGCAGTTACGATTGTGTGTGTGAACGTTATGAAAGTTTTATTTTTCGAATGAATAATGAATATACATAAATTTCAGCAAAAAGATGTTATAAAATAAGATATATAGATCCAATTGGTTATACCTGGGTAATCTATAGTACGTATTATAGATTATTTTTTATTTCTTAAAAAACATAAATATAGCATGTGATATTCTTTTATCCTTTTGAGATTGAAAGGAAACTCTCTCGTGTATCTAAAGAGTTACGGGATCGAGCCTAGTTATCACCTGCCCTTCCTATTACTTACGATTATCTAGACACCTCATTTCCATTACAGATAACCAAAATCCCAGTAACAAATCATTTGAACCATTTTAATACAGTATGTTAAATCGAAAATACCGAGTACCACGTATTATTGTACTGGTATTAAAGAAAATAATAATAATGTAATTAATTCTACGCATCGATAATAATACCTGTAAGTATAGGAAATAGATGCGAAGATTAGATCTTAATAATGTTATGTTTCACTTATAAGCTCATAGATTACCGCTGAAAACGTAGAGATCGTATCAACCATTATGTAGGTATTATTATTATAACAATAGGTCATTAACCTATTCGACAAATTTAATCACGCATCATGATTACCAATATTGATCAAACGCTAACAATATTGTTTGTACCGCTCATTTGCATAATCAATCTATATGCTTCAAGCTTACTTACTTTGTTTAATACATGCTTTTATTCGTGGTTCTTCCATAATTTTGCTAATTCATCTCTATATTATGTAACAAACTATAAATTTATTATTCATTATAATAATGTACAGATGTAAAAAATATATCATTTTCAATTGAAATTTTAATTATTCATCGTGATATTATAATATCATAACTATTATCTATTAAAAAGAATTAATAAAATTAGACGAACTCAAAATATTTTATACAAAATTTTAATTACATTTAATTATAATCACAAACACTTGATATCTTGGAATTCATTTAAAAGTACCAGTTTAATCTCGTCAAGTACGGTATTTAATTCTGAAAAAAACACCTTAAACATTTATTTTAAAAAGAAAGAAATTATGTTATTTACAATTTTTAAGCGTTGAAATGTCTAATTAATCTGACCTTACTTTAATATATCAGCGTCCGACGGCCATGTTAGCGCGCCAAAAGAAATAAACCTACAAACATAATATTTTAAGAATCGTTTTTTAATTATTATTTAACTTTCTCTATGAAGTATATTTTGCTGATATTAAAACTGTGTTGCGAGTTTTCTGCCTGCTTGCATAGAATACGATGATGAAATTATATTTAAATTGAATGAGAGTTTCGTTTGAAGTAATGGAATTTAATTTAATATATGTATTTGGTGATTACTAATGAAATGGATATATTATACTCTTATCAAAATACATATTAATTATGGTAAGTATACAGGGTGTAATCGTTAAGTGTGCACAGGCGATTAATAGGAGCAATAGCTCCAAACTATGAAGGAAAAGCCTGAGGTAACTGGCCGCGGCATGTCCGAGAATTATTAATTTCGATATGTGATATCTGCCAACCCACATTTGGTCATCGTGTTGAATTATGGGCTGAACCACAGCTGAACACTCATTGTCCCTGTAGTGGGAACATATATGCGCTGAAAGCGATGATGATGATTTTATTAAATATATACAAATTTCAAATAAAAATCCCTTGAAGTAAATAATGCTTCTTTAAACTAGTAACCTTTGTTTTTTATTAAAATTTTAATAGTTAAAAGTAAAGCAAAGCGTATCATTACTCCTACAAGATAAAAGAAAGCAATTATAATAAACAAAGCTACATTTTCTTTTTCATCCAAGTAACTTGCATGTAATCTACGCTATTGCATTTCTAATATTAATGAAACAATTGTTATTTCTAAGCTGTATAGTGTATACTGTAATCTTATGACCAAGGAACAACGAGAGAAAATGCAAGTAGGTTACATTTTAATGCGGTAATTACGCCCTCATGTGTAGTGTATAATAAGGAGAAATAGACACAAGACATAATAGAGCAGACTTACATGGAATATATTCGTAATAAATAAACATATTCATTTTGTTTTGATTGTAGGAAAAATTTACTTCGAAAGTTATGTTAGGTTTGTCTTATCTTAATCAGGGAAATCAATTACAATAGAGCAACATAATGATATAGTTTAAGAGATTTTTCACTTTAACTTTCAAGCCAAGAAGTATAGGTAAGTCAAGTTTGTGTAGGTATGTCACCCGAAAATTCTTTATGAACATTATTTCGTAAAAACTGAGTCGGTGTAATACAAATCTTTTATAATGTATAAAAGTTTGTATCGAGGGATGATATTATGAATACATAATGATTTTATACATCCCATGTTGCGTAAGATTGATATATAAAACACACACAACTTACCTGCTCGCTCAATTATTTGGCAAAACATTAAATTTATATAACATGTACGAAAATTAATTTTCAAGGTAGAATAGTTGTTTGTCGTATATTCCTCAGGCACAAAATCTTATACCTATTCGTCTACGTCTAGCCTCTTGCGAAACATTTGCAACCTACGCGCGAAACCGTATATGTGATATTAATTTTATTCCTAGGAGAACTTCATATAGATAAGAATTTTATAAACACTGCTATTATCACAAATTGGCTCAAATTTTGAGCTTAATTTAACAAAATTATTACAAAATTAGGTAGTACGAATTCGTCCAGCGTTGCATAGCCAGATTGCATGCAATTATTGTAATTATGCATATATACCGACCGTGTTATTTTGTTCGTGTGCAAAAATAAATGTGATGTGAGTGTTCTTAACTTACAAACAGGTACTATAAACTTATATGGGCTGGAATAATATTATACGTTAATGTTTGCATTGTGGTAAGCTAGCCGTAAAGCTGATAAAATAAAGTAAGAAACACGGTACACGGTTAAACTTTTAAAGTAATAAACTGTTATTAACTCAAGCAATATATTCTTCAACTTTCTTTAGCGCTTATACCGACTAGCCTTCTTGGTTGTTTCATATAGGTAGGCAAGATTAAAAAAATGCCTCTTTTTGAGGAATGTGAATTAATATCAAATATTCATTTAGCGCACACTTCAACAGCTGTCGTATTTTCTTTTGCCTCGTAAGAGACTAAATTTGGTAACATTTAAAATTCTTAACGACGACATGGTCATTACACATTCCATCTATACTACTTGTACTTGTTGTATTAAATGAGCTAGAGCTAGAACAAGAACATAGGAGTTCGGCCCGTCGCCACATATTTGAGCCATTGATCATTTTAAGATATTTTATTCCCGTCCGAGTAGGGCCCTTCTGGCCTCCTCCACTCAAGCGACAGCTCAAGCCGAGGTTCGTGGTCCCCGTCAAGGGGGGACGCCCTTGTGCATGTCGCTACCAGGGTGAACCTTCAGTTCACCCCCGCGTCCGCGTTAAAATGTAGAAGCCCTTCTGGCTAACATTGAGAAACACCACACAAAAAAAAAAGATATTTTATTGTGTATTTATATAATATGTAACACTCTCCCACTGTTCGCAAAATAAAATTAAGGTGCACATTATACTTTTTCTCAACCTATGCTACATAAACACACTTTCATAATTATATGTATCATTTAATACTGGATCATTGCATCTGTACAGTCACGTGGTCTCCTCTGAAAATCAGTGCAGTAATACATTTTAAATAATGGTTGCTGTTTTGCTGACGGGGAGTCCTTTTTGCTTTTTTTTCTGTTTATATTACTAAGAGTTACATGGTGGCAAATAAAACGCTTTCTATTTCTATTTCTATAACATTATTTCCTACTCTTTTAGTGTAAACAAAAACTCGTATTCAGTGTTGTTCAGAATAAGAACATCACTTAGAATCTCTTTGACCTCACTAAGAACAACGAAACAATGCTCTATGCCTGTTTATACTACAATAATTTGACATAGTGGGATTAGAATAAGCATTCGCTCGTTTGATGTAGCACCGATATAGAAAATCTTTATATTTCTTCATAAATGATCCAGAATTTTAGCTCTCTCTAAATTAATTGAATTAAACAATTGTTACTAATTAACGGTTTAGAGAAATGTGCAGTTTTCGTTGACGGCAGTTTCGGAACTCGACTCTGTTAATTACTTTGAAGATGTTATTATCACTATTTAGCTGACACAGTTCTACCTATCCAGTATTCAAACTTTAGTTTCGTGAAATTCTCAAGTGTTAAATTGCATGCAATTTTGAGTTGGCGAAATTAATTTTAGTACCCCAAAATTCTGTAATAAACAGAAATGTTAACTTTGAAGTCAAAATAATAAGAAAGATTATAGATATTTGTATTAAATGGGTAGATATTATCATAATAACATATAAATATTTACCGTGTGACTTTTTAAAATCGTAGAAAGTGTATATTTTGACCTAATCTTGAAAAAAAAATCTTGCAAATGTGTTGGTAAGCGCATAACTCGAGAACGGCTGAACCGATTTCGATAATTCTTTTCTTATTATATTCCTTGAAGTACGAGGATGGTTCTTATGTAGAGAAAACGTAAACATGTACCACGGGCGTAGCCGGGGCGGACCGCTAGTAAAGATATAAATGTGAATATTTAAACAGACACCATGCACTGTGCGAAATAAAAACAAATACATAAAAGGCTGTTGAAAGTAAAATCCACTCGACAATTTCAAATACATTTGAGAAAAAATGTTTTTGAATGGAATAAATTGATAAAAATTTAGCGGCACAGAATGCTTTTAAGTTCACAAACATGTGAAACTGAATGGAAAGCCCGCCATTTTAGTGTCAGTATGGAATGAAATGTTGGTTTAGGTTTTGGGTGGTTTTAGGCGACCAATGATTTTTACTAACATAATATCTTTAGTCAAATAAAGTGTTAATTCAGGGACTTAATTTCCATGTTAAGCCTATGGGTTGATTTATGGTGAAGTCTTAAACCGTATTGTTTCCATTTTTGGTACGAAATTGATCTTATTTTTAAAGTAAACAGAACGTTCATATACCTATATCAAGTTTTTTGGGAAAAATAAACAAATTAGTCCGGGATACATCGCCCATTTTTGCAAGTGATTACTATCAAGCTAATTTTTCGTGAGTAGCTTTATTTTGATGAGATGCCCAATAATTTCATGTACGAAACTCTCGATTGTGGTAGCTTACAGAGGTAACAAGGATAAAAATTTTTGATTTAACGGTTCTCAAATATTTATCACGCAATTTGTAGGACAATATGTCTGTTGAATTATATAAGTATTAAATAAGTGAAAATAAAAAAATCAGCTGGTTAGTAATCATTTATGATGACTTCGTTATCGATACACATTGGAAAGGGGGACTCTTTGATCAAACCATAGATTTTGTAGGACAAATATTTTTTCGAATAATTTAGATAATTATCTTGAGATTGAACAAAAAAAAACATTCAGTTAGTAATTAATATTTGAGAACCATCAAATCAAAATATTTTATCCTTGTTTCCTCTGGTAGCTACCACAATCGAGAGTTTTGTACATGAAATTATTGGGCATCTCATCAAAATAAAGCTACTTACGAAAAATTAGCTTGATAGTAATCACTTGCAAAAATGGGCGATGTATCCCGGACTAAATGTGAAGAGTTTAGACATCTAGTTTGCAAAAAGCAGACTCTGACGTTTTCATTTCCTGTGAACAAAGCTTTGTACATACAGGCGGTGATGCGATGCGCTTACTTTTAAAATTATTTTTTATTTTTCTCAAAGGTTCGCAAACTAGGTTAAAAGGACAAAGATTTGTTTTAGGTACCCAACACGACTGCAAATGTTTTTTAGGTCTTCAATAAAAATAAGTATGTTTTTATTCGAATTAAATTTGTACAAACTTTATAACGGACCACTGCTATTAGTGTCTTTTTTAAATTCTTAAAAGTATTTTTCAATAAATAGTATTAAGTAGAAATTAAGAATCGAATTTAAAATCAATTTCATTTTGATTTTGGCACAACTTCAAAAGGTTGATTTTACACTCTACTATATAAAAATACGAAACGTATATCGCTCTTGTAGCATACCGCCACCATAAAACGTTCCCGATAAAAGTAAATAAATGATGCAAACAAAATGAAAATATTGCGTGCTTCATTATCAATTTGCGGGCGCGAGGATAATTCACCAATCGCTCACTTCACTGTGCTGTATGTACTTAACTGATGTCCATTTCAATTTATTATTTAATGAGACAAATTATATTAAGAGTATTTTGCGCAAATTTTATACAATATTTTATTTGGTTGGATTGATAAGCTTAAATGATATGAAGTTGTTTTTACAGTTGTCAATGGATGCTACGCAGTTTTAATATTTTAATAATACTATTCTGTATTCCGAAAATACTATGAATAAAAATCATTGTGCTTTATATTCTAAGAAGAGCTTTACTTGTCTTAAAATGTAGTTTATATCTATCACGTTTGTACGATAAGTACCGACATAGAAGACCTTTCCATTACTATCGTTTAATACTATTTATATGTGTCGTATGTGTCGGCTCTAATTAATTATGAATAAAAACTAAAAATGAAAACTTCTAATTTAAATTTACTAAAGAAAATCAAGTTAGACAAGAATCCGTGGTTGCCTGGAAGAGATTAAGTGATAAGGCCGCCAAAATAATTGTACTCTGTTCTATATGTAAGTAGTTCTAAGGTTTCCTATCTGTACAATTATTAAAGGGTTAAATAAATAAATAAATAAATAGACTTTAAACTATCAGCCAAATAACTCCATTTTCAACGTCTATAGGTCAAAGTCTTCAATTTGATTAGAAGACCCCAATGTGGTTCAAGTCATCCGATCTTTCATTCTTGAAGGACAATAAATATGAGGCGTAAAAGATTTTTCTGCCAATCTCATATTACAAATTTACTTTAGAAAATTATTTTAGTAAAGGAACGGATTCAAAACTGATTTTTATAGGATTCAGCTAGGTGTAGTATTACTTTTACTTATTTATAAGTTCATTCGCTTCGTCGTTGATTACATTTGCAACAAGATCAGCTCTGTACAGATTTAAATGTAATTTCTTTTTGATTTAGATTCTACAAATCGAATTCCTCATTTTTTTCTATTTGTTAATCTAGTCTCGTAACTGAAATAATAAATCACGTGGAAATATTTCTCTTGATATTGTTTTATTTTCAAGATTGATATAACGTGATAGTTACATGCAAAAGTTTTGATTCTTAAATTAAAAAATTCAAAGTTTTGTTCAGCTTTCACTGTACAAATACAATCTTTAGAATTGATAAAACAGAATTCAAGATATAAACTAAAAAAAATCATGACTAACGTTACTTAGAGTTGTAACGTCCACTACGTTAGTTAGTAAAAGCATTTCCTTGCTCGATGTCTCATATTTTATAAATGAAATTACAAGACATAACTCAAATTCCTGTGAAAATAAAATCAAAGCTTGCTTTTCTTTTAATGATTAGGTTAATCGACATTTTAAAAAAAACATTATTATTTCATCTGTACAAACTTGCAAAACATGTTTTTTACATTTTGAATTTAATCCTTTCTACGTGTGTTATCGTATCAAACAAAAAGAGAACGAGGCCAAAGTTTCTTTTATATGTTCACGGATTTAATATTAATCAATGTCTTTTTTACTCGCTTGCTTGTTTTGCCTTTGTTTTACCTTTATATAACACAGAGGAACGTCAAATATTTACATCCTACTCATCCAACGTTGAATCTTTATTATTTGTTTATTCTTTACTCTAAATACATAAAAGCATAAGATAACAATGTGAAATTAAAATACGTCAGCAAATATAAACTTTTTTTATGATAGCATTTTTATTCGCTTACCTATAGATTATTTTATAAACTAGCTTCCGCCCACGACTTTGTACGTGCATCCCCGTTTTTCCCCGTTCCCGCAAGAATTTCATGAAATCCTTTCTTAGCGGATGCCTACGTCCTAACATCTACCTGCATGCCAAATTTCAGCCCGATACGTCCAGTGGT
>CAJQZN010031554.1:0-11888 GCA_907164685.1 Colias eurytheme | reverse complement strand
TGTTAAAATTACACTAATGGGTCCAACAACATAATATCTATCTAAACTTGAAGAATATATTTTAGAACAATGGGCCCTTTTGTGCTGTGCGACTCGTTCTCGGCTTCATTCTCTATCACTGCGTAGAGAAGTCGCATACTTATGCGTATTGTAACGCATCTATCATAGAGAGTTCTCTGATGAACTGTTTGGATCGTTGTCTGCTGCTTAATTCCACCACCATATAGCACACATGCTTAAATTTCATCCACACCATCTTTACAACAGTTTAAAAAAAGCTTTTTGCCTCGTGCTACAATTTTGAATCCATATCGATGGACCGATCAGAGGCGGATTCAGATTGGCGATTCACTTCACGAGTGTAGCAGAATGCCAGGAAACAGAGAGATATGGCGGAACATCGTGAAGCGGGTAACATCTACCCCCCTAGAGTGATATGACGAAGAAGAAGAAGTCCCAAAATGGATGGAATGGCAGTACTTTTTTTAGTTATATTTTTCATCCCTGACTTATTGAGAAAAAAAAAACCATATTGGTGTTTCTTAACGGACATAACTCGTATTTAACGATGCATTTGTCCAATTTTTGCCTAGAAAATGGAAATTAAGACTGTTTTAAATATTATACTTAAGTATGCAAAATAATTAATAAGTACTATTTTTTATAAATACATCCCCGATTTATTGTATTCCAATCATCATTTTCAAGATTCTATTGATAACTATAAGTCTTCTCCAAGTGTAAATAACAGGAGAAACGACATTAGGTACAGTCCATAAATGGGTGTTCATAACTGGATGTTGTCCAAAACTGGGTGTCCATCATTAGATTTTTCACTGTCCAACACTGGTGCAAAAAAGTGATTTTTTAATTTATAAATAACTTCATTATTTATGCATTGTAATCTTTTTTCTAACATTGGTTACGTTAAACTAACATAGAACTAAAGGTATAACTAAACAATATCCAATAAAGTTAAAAAACCTACGAGAAATTTGCAAAAAACTTCAATTTTTTCCTTAATCTGTACAAGACTGGTGCCGTTACGTTACATAGAAGCAATAAAATGAACACAGTATTTGGTAGATCTGTGCTTTTTGAACTAAATACTTACTATTAAATGCAATTTATACAATTAATACCTGGGGGACTTTTTGTCTGTTTAAGCGGCCATCAGTCCACCATAGATAACTTATAGAGCAAATAATTAATGTTTCCAAAACTTTAAATAGGTTTCAATATTTTTTTAATTATCAGTTATCACTTTCATTTAGATCAGTTAAAAAAATAGGGAATAATTTGCTGTACAATTTTCTTACGAGTTCCAATTTAGACAACTATTATGCATATATGAAGTAATAACTAATTTCGTATAAAAGAAATAACAATACTTATAAAGAGGGCATATTCTACATAAGTATTATCCCTCTTTATTTATAACCTAAGAGTATTTAAAGAGTTTTACTTCGTACCACTCTAAATAACATCAACCTGTTACAATTTCTGACTATATAATAAGCCTATAAGGACAATTTAATTTTTAGACGAATTAACATCTTTTCTATCAATAATATTATTTTGAATTTAAAGCACAAAACTGAACAGTTACAATTTAGATGTTGATAGAATTTTATAAATTTATCCATCTAATTATATATAATAGCTAAGAATATTTAAGAAAAATGTTCAATAATTGTATAATTAAGGGTACGAAGATATATAAACACTAACAGCCTCTTACATTACAACCTCATTATAATTCATAACAAGAAAGATTCTTAAAGTAGCCACAACTTCTTTGAATAAGACACTGTATTTAAACATTATTGCTGGTTATGGAAAACTACAAAATATCTACTCGTAAGTCGTACACATGACATACTTAGTACTATGTAAGTATGTGTTAATAAGTACTATAATAAATTAACATTTCAGATTCAGAGATTGTAACACGTTACCTTCATAATTTCTAAATAAGTAACTATAAGTAATTATAAATTAAACATTCAATCAATACTTAAAACAGTGCGATCCATTAGGAAGGAAAAATAATATCACATGCAAATAAACGCTGAAAACACCCATTCGCCAATCACGTCATTTTTTCGTAGGATTTATTCCGGTTCTGTTTTCACGCGGGTTTTGTCCTCAAGCTCCTTCTTCAGGTCAGGCAGGAGTCCTGCGTTGTACAGGCGTACATATTCTAAGTAACGTTTCTTATTTTCAGGGTTGCTCATGATAGCAGATACAAATTGAGATGTCTCGCGCTGTAGAGCGACGATTTTCTCTTGAATGAGGCGGTTCTTGTGCATCAAAGCGAGAGTCTTCCATGCCAGGTCTACGATCAGACGGTTTTGTGCGACCTTCTCTGGCGTCGTCTGGGTGACAAGGGGTGCGGATGCCTCTTCGTGTATGATCGGTGTGGCCAGCCATTGGAGGCGTTGCAGACGCCGAGCCTCACGCAGACGGGTTATGTTGGATCCTGGAATTAATAAAATTGATATTATTAAATAGAGCATTAAAAATTGATATTGATTGGGACTAAATCTATGAAAAGTCACATTGATGCGTGAAATAAGGTTGTTTATTTTTCTTCACGAGTACGAAAATTTTTATACGAATTTGAGTAGAGGAGAGTGGTAACAAACAACTATTTATAAATAATAAAACAATGCTATTACAAAACCTTAAATTGCCTTCTACGGTAAAAAGTCATTAAATCTACAGGTATTTTTTTCATACAGAAAAAGCTTATAATATCGATTGAATGTTGGTATCTTGTATTTCGTAGAAATGTTGTTTGTTAGTTTAAGTGCCACTTAATATTTAATATATTATTATATTGCGTAATCTGTCATAACTATTTATGATTTAAATTTTTGAAATAAATCTTGAACAATAAACACACGGGTGGTAGTCACGTTTGTTAGCATACGTTTTAGTTGGCACCACACTTATATAAAGTTCTTATATAATGCCACTTATATACCTTACTACTTACTAGTTTATTTTTCTAGTGATCCCGCACTTGCAGGCTTTTTTTTGTTTTATAATTATTATATATTAGCACAATTATTAAAATTCTTTTAATAAAGGCACATGTAAAAACACATTATCACGTTCTTTTTTGGAAATACGCATTAAAAATATTCAATGTTTATATATTAAGTCCTGTTAAACAATCGTTTAACCTTCATTTGTTTTTTTGAAAAAACGACTTGCGTTAGTGTAAACACCCTGTGGTGTTTCAATTTAATTCTAAGAGAGCTGAGAAAAGAGCTTCTTTTTGAGTGTGTTTTAAGTAGTGGTCGTCTTTGTGTCACGAAACAATACTGACCTCGTCACAGTTTTCAGTCACGTGTTAACAATAAACACGTGTAAATCAATGTAAAATTGACACTTTTCGAAATGATTATTTTATACTTATAAGTATAGGTACTAGTATACTTATACTATGAATTCAACGATCTCAATTCTTAATATTGTGATTTGTGACGGTATATAATATCATAACTTAAGCTTTGGTAGGTGCTTAAATTTTCTAGAATTGACATTTTCTTGAATAAACTATTTGGTAAGGGCTATAGTCTATAGTCTATACAATAGGTACACAGTTATACATTATGCGATGCCAATTTAGTATGTACTAATTGTACCGTAGTACCTACTTAGTATAAAAAAAAGACGTGTGGCACTCGGGGACTGCCGCGGTAAAGCTATTGCATAGCATGCCTTCAAGCCACACCTCCGAGCCCGTCGGAGTGGGGAGCGTGAGGTGTTTTCGTTACGGAATTTCTCGATTCGGTCCCGGCGCTCAAGGCCCGCGATAGAAGCTATGCAATATCTTATAATTTGGTATTAAATCGACACTTGATTTAACAAAAGTCGCTACAATCTTATAAAAAGGTTTACGAAATGAACACAGCACATTAAAAGAGTGACCCTCAGATATAACGGTTTAATTCATTTGCAAACATCGCATACAGTAGATAAATGGTCATCGCATATGCCTCTTTAGAACTAAAACATTTTGGAACATATAAAAGTTAAAAAAAAGATCTAGGGGTGAAGGAGATATGAATTAAAAGTAGCCCTACTTTACTACTAAAAACAGTTCATGAATTGAATTAGGAATGCTTCCTACGTTACATAGGTTTATTTTGATGATAGGTGTAGGCTTTTTTCTCCGAGGTAGAGCAGAATCGTGAATGTGAAACATATTGTATTATCGCACACGTAAAACAATGTACTTATAAGTATGCCGTAAACGGTGAACGAACTGATTGCAAGAAACGCGTGTGGGATTATCTTGTCCCATAAAATTACAATGTCTCACCTACCTGATAAAGATTAGCATGATTTGTTTCGAAATACAGAGTAATGACACTTAAAAGATAATATACTGCAAATACAAGAGGTACCGCTGCATAATTTCCATTGTTTCCCAACTGTTTAACGATGTTTTTATACAATCAACCGTTAGCAACACTAACATTCCTAAAGTTCAACAGTATCTTTTTCAGCAAATTATGCGACTTCAAAGTTTGCATAATTTTTTGGCTTCTCTGAGAAAGAATGACCTAGTCCTAAAACACGCATTATATTCTTTTTTTTCACACATTTCAGTTATTGTTGAAAATCAACGCAAACATTCGCCATTGAGCTTTTCCGCACCCTGTATATATTCCTTATAAACTTCTGAATTACTATGGAATTGCAATGCGATCTTATTATACGTATATTATTTGCATAAATGGGTTCGTAACATTTACCAAATGTACTGAAGGCATCCAAATTATGTTTTTGGAGAACTATTTTGGGCAGAATAGAAATGTTTTTTGTAATTCCTTGCGGAAATAAGCAGGCAAATAATGCTTTGATGCGTTTTGGTCATAAACAAGTTTTAATCGCGATTTCGAGCTAGAAGATTTTGGTATTTATAGGATAGAGCATAATATCTATAAAGAAATTGTAGTCTCAGATACATTAAAACAAGTTTTAAATTTATTTTGTTTCATTAAAATTAAATAGCTAGTAGTTAGTTATTAAAAAGGGATAGACAAAATATCCTATACTTAGGTACCTACCTAGTTTATCTAAAAATTGAAGCTTTTTTTTATTTGATGATATTGAAAAATAATATCCATACCTTTAAATTAGCATAGCACACTTTAAAATTAGAATAAAATTGAAATGCCTAATGAGCAAAACTATTAATAATACGTCTTATATTCTTATAATAAAAAAAATGTGATTGTATTTCAGCAATATAATCAAGACTTTGTTTGTAAAAACAATAGGTACGAACATATTTAAATGAAAATAAAACAGAGGAAATTATTAAATAGTTTATGTAATTATTATTATTACTATTTACTAATTTATGTTAATGCAATGTTGTAGACGGCGTAGGTAACTTGATAAATGCATAATATTTTCATTGTTTTGTCGTAGGTCAGTGAAACATGCGCATTAACGCCGCCCAGGATTCCCATAAGCTTTCTCATTATAAATATTGAAAGAAACAAACCTTTTTTAAACTTTCTGATGCGTTTCTCACACATGGTTGCTTATCACAGTTGATAAAACACAAACACAGATAAAAACAATGTCAATTGGAATTCGAATGTCGCTCGTGGATACGTGTGAACTGTTCGAGAGCCAAGCGCGAAGTTACTCCGGGAGCGCTTGTATGAAAATCGAAGCCCGGCGGACACGTGCCGTTGCGTCGTCGCTGTAGCGCTAAAGCGAGATAGAAACTTGTGTTATCATGCACAAAGATCCTAGACAGTGACCTGAAATTGCAGCGAAATTGCTTCTACGTGGTTTACCTGCCGTTGGACTAGAGGCAGTTTATCTTTTCAATATTGAATTTAATACGCAAATCCAATAAGCAATTACAGCTTTAAAATTTTTAAGAAAATTGCTAATTTATATTTTTCAGGATTTAAGCTGTTAAAGAAAATTGAAAACTTTCAATTTGTAGGATTTATAGAAAATCTTTTGAACTACTGGATGCGGGTGACGTCATAATTAATTATAGTACATATATTACTCGTTTTAACCTTGTTTTTCTAGGATGAAAATTAGTTTTTCTCTCTTTTCACACATTCTATTTTCTTAATATAATTTAGGTTGAGTAACATTGATTACCTATATTTGTTTTTATTTATATTGATTTATTTTATCGATGATTCTTATAGTTTGAAGTGTTTGAACCATTAATACTTCTTATATAATTTGAATTAAAAAAAAATGGAATGTTTTCCTCTAAACCAGGGAATTCGCATGCAAAAAATTGTCCTGAAAATTTGGGAAATACTGAGAAAGTGCATCACCCTGGCAACAACGTGGTTCCAAAGCTCGCCTCGCACGGATAAACATGTGTACAATAACATACCTACCGGTGACGATTGTTATCTGTCTGTGTATAGTCTATAATGCATACAGCTGTTGTGCCCACAGGATGTACCAATATTTAATAAAAATTGTAATTAAATTATGATTTCAATTTGATTGAAATGTTTTTTTTGGATCGACCATTATTTCGTTATAACTTATAAGAAAAGTAATCAATATTTTTATGATATTTTTCCAACATTGTATTAAATTAAGTTCTTAGTTGAAATTAAATCAATAAATTTTTAAACCGAACATCAGCTTCTTGTAATATAGAGATTCCAGTGTGCAAAAATATTGACAACTAGCTGCGCCCCGCGGTTTTACTCACATGGCTCCGCTCCTGTTGGTCTTAGCGTAATGATATATAAGCCTATAGTCTTCCTCGATAAATGGGCTATCTAAAACTGAAAGAATTTTTCAAATTGGACCAGTAGTTCCTGAGATTAGCGCGTTCAAACAAACAAACTCTTCAGCTTTATAATATTAGTACCTATAATAGATTATGAAGGAATTGCAAAACAACAATTATTACAATTGCTTTCAAAACATGATTGGATGATTTAAGTGTTCAGTAAACAAGAAGAAAATGTAATCATAAATCAACTTGTTTTATTATTTATTCTTACATTAATAAATAATCTTGTTTTATTACTCTACCTTCATTTAATTTTATTATCAAGCATAAAAAATCTTCTTACCTTAATGACGTCATTATACTATCGATAGTGGTTTCTAAAATTACCTATATCAGCCATCGATATATCAGCACGTTGTTTCTTACGTATAATTCATTTGTTTCCAATGAGTCACATTGCGTGCGCATACGCCATTCTCAAAGCTCTATGTAGCGTGTAAACATGGCTATGTGTGTGTGACGTAATTATTTCGTGTGTTATGGCTATTGGAAACATACCATACATACCTATAAGTTTTTTGTTTATAAAAGGGCATCTTAAATTATGCGTACTTGTATACTTATAGTCTACGAAAAGGGCAGGAAAATGTACATATTTTTTGCTGAATTTTGTTTAAACCGTTGTTGGCACCTTATGGTATTCATTTTGATATTGACACCCGTTTATAATAATATATACAGAAAAGTTAAAGATAAGTATTTATTAGTTCCATAATTACTGTAAAGTTAGTTGACGACCTTAAGGGACTAAATTTCCTTGACATGTCAAAGAATAATCGGTACATCTGTTTTTTATCGACACATAACTACATAGCTAGAACACAAAGAAATAAAATTAATGGGAAATTGGAAGTAATAAATAATAATATTTGAAACTGATGATGTCATGATTAAAGTACCTATGTACTTATTTCATATTGCTTTGTAAATAGGTGTAAACTGTAAACTTTCTATGTCAAATATACATTCATTTAACTTTCATATGAGTATTTTGTATCTTAATTATGAATTTTAGTCAAATAATCGATAGTAGCCCTGAAAGGGCAGACATTTTGTATTATATACATATTATGTATCATAGAAAGCTCTACGCTTCAATATCTCTACTGCGGTGTACAGTTTATGATTTGTCAATAGTCAGGCGTGGGTTGTAGGTATCGTGATGTACCTATATTTACGTTTATTGTAGTAAAAAGCTACATTGTATATTAGTACTGTAGAAGTTTTAACTGATAAGCTTTGCAATTTCAGGAAAGATGAGTTGCAACTCATCTCTACTAAAATTTCTAATTTTCTTTTCTCATTTCCTTTCTTTCCTGAAATTTCTCATGGACCATACAGGACCTTCCTATCATTTAATAGGAAGGGCCTGTATAATATGGTCGAAATAATATGCTTTATTACATTCTATTATAGTTATCAATTTCGTGAAAAACAAAAGAGCCAAAGTTTAGTGATAATATAACATTTAATCGATAACTATTACTGAAAGCAAAATATACTTCATTTATTTCTTGAGCCATAAATGGAGCTTTAGCCCTCCCCTCTCATATTTTTAGTTCAATGAATACGGTAAGTTTGTGTCAATAAGAATTACTCAGAGGTACATACAACCACTCTGTCTCAATTCTCAAAAGCCCTTGATTTCTTAAAATAGATTTTCTGCTTATTTATTCCAAGTACGTATTGTCTGCGTGATGTTAAACAGAGCAAGAAAGCCAGTGTTTATGTTGTATTATTTGTGGGTACTTTAATCAATGTTATGTTTAATAAAGATTTAGATATCTATTAGATCTTAGAAAGGCCAATCTATCAAATAACTTTTTGATTTATTATGAGGTATCTTTTCCACCAATTTTCACTTCATCATTTTATAGCAATAAACTTTGTTCTTTTACTGACTGTAGTATCATCTCTACAATTTTCTTATTAGTCGTTATTATAAACCTAAGTATCAAATTTAAACATACAGATATCAATCATAAACATAACATAATATCAATAGATACTAATTAGACCAATAAAATGATATTCAAACACGCTCCACGGTACGGTATGAATCAAAACCATAATCCCGCTTTCATCAGGGAGGCTTCAATTGTCGAAGCGCAGATCAGACCCCACTTTTTGATTGGCCGGGAGGCAGACAGCTTCATAAGCAGATTATGTGGGGAGAGGGCATGTTATGAAATGACTGTAATATTACGTAGGCAGGGAGATGCGCAGGGGTGACACGTGATTTTCGTTTATTAATTTCATCGATAATTATTGTTCGGTTTGCGGTTTTAAATATTGGATGAAATGTTATTGTTAGTGAGTTTGAGGTTGGATTTTGTGTGAGTCTAGTTGATTTGTTAATGAGGATAGGTTTTTGTTACCACAGGAGTGTTATTCATCAGATTAAATTGACCTATGCGCGTGACGGTGACATAATTGAAAATACGTCATAACTTATGATTTATGAGTATGAAAAAAATGCATATAACCGCGTTATGCTTCTATTCAAAATTGTTGGTAGCAAAACCATATTATTTTTTCTTGAGAAATACTGTTACCGATAAATATTCTGATCTATACCTATTAAAACTAAATATAAATGAGCAGGTAAATAAATGTTTTATTGAGTATTTTTCCTAATGGTCCGGGAGCCAGCAGCAGATTTTATGACCAAGTTCCTCTCAAGCGGTAATTAGTAAAATGCATCAAAGTATAGTATTATGAAGCCTCGTGAACGTCAGCTGGAGCTCGGTTGGGGGGAAGAGCGGTTGTAGCCTCCCGTATCAGCTGACGGTTTTTCCACCAAGATACAGCCAGCTGACATATATATTTATCCACAGTTACATATAAGCTATCATCAGGTAAATTTTTGTTTGAGAGGAAATAACGGAAAATAATTTTTTCTTTAAATTTAACTTTCATGTTCGAGACACCAGCTGACGTATAATACACCATGTTGTAACCAGCTGACTATTTTTTTTTCGTTGAGATATTGGGTTAGCTACAATTTGACAAATTTTTAGCTGAGAGGAAATGAATGAATGAATGTATTTTTTTCCTATGTGCGTGGGAGGCTACAACCGCTCACCCCCCCAACCGAGCGCCAGCTGACGTTCACGAGGCTTTATAATACTATACTCTCATGCGTCTGACGAATTATCTCTTGAGAGGAAATAGTTAACCAAATTTGCACCTGGCTCCCTAACCATAATCGTGTAAAGCAAGCGTGCACCAACACGCGGGAGTGGCGCGTCGAAAGGCACGTTCTGGCCACGTTGGAGCACATGTGCTGCTATGACGTCATAATTCACTATAGGTACACTCAGAAAAAACACGTCAGAACTAATCATACAATGGTAATTAAGTATAAGCGATATTATTCGTCATCGTTGCAACCATAGCTTCGATCAATACGAGTGGCGCTGTGGGAGAATCACAGCGTTCGAGTATCAATTACTAGCTGTGCCCCGCGGTTTCACCCGCATTGCTACGCTCCTGTTGGTCTTAGGGCGATGATATATATCAAACTCAAACATTTATTTATTCAATTAGACTTCTTTAAAAGCACTTTCGAATCGTCATTACATATTATAACAATTACCACCGATTCGGAAAGCAGTATCTATGGAGAAGAACCGGCAAGAAACTCTATACTTATACCTCGATAAATGGGCTATCTAACACCGAAATAATTTTTCAAATCGGACCAGTAGTGATAGTCCTGAGATTAGCGCGTTCAAACAAACTAACAAACTCTTCAGCTTTATAATACAGGGTGGTGCAACGTGCATTTAGTTAGTATAGGCTTAAAAAAGAAATATAAAAAGGTATAGTGGAAATAAAAGATAGGATAATTAGGTTAAAATTATTTTGGCAATATTTTACACGAGTTCGATTATAATATTTCAAAATTCATTCGGTTAACTCATCTATACTCCAAATTTATTTTAATAGCTTTATTTTGAGTGAACTATGAATTATTGTCCGAAAAATTTCCACTTAAAAAAAAACGAACAATGTTTTCGCGCGCGATCTCAGCACAAACAAAAAGCACAGATACATAAAGATGTATTCAGTATTGCCATGCAAAAATAATGTATTATGCATTTATTTATACAAGTGGACCTTCATGTGACTGTGTCACACGGAACAAACATCTTCCGTGTTGTTCACGTTGAGGACAGCATATGATCTAGCACGTGGCATGCCACATACTGGATAATTCATGAAAACGTTTTTGTATGTGGGTTTTTGCGTATAATGTCAATAGATTTATGTAGCATGTTGGTAGGTACCTACTAGATTGAATGAATACAATATTTTATGAAATATTTGAAAATTTGTTTACTTATTGTATTTTAAAAACTTGCGTACAAAATTCTGTAAAATTATTTAGAAAGTTCTCAGTTTTAGAAAGTTGAAAGGAAAAAAAAGGAACGTCTTAATACAAAATCTTGCTATTTACATAAACTCAAAATTTCAATGTATCATGAAAATAACCTAACAATGCTGTATTGTGTTTGTTACAAAATGTCTTATAATACTTGTACGGAGCTTTACCTGTCAATTCTATGTGGAAAATTATTCATAACACACATTTATTAATTATTCATTACAGATCACTTGTAGTTTAATTTATTCCAGTCTAGTAGGCTCAGACATTCCTGATTAATATTATTACGTTTGAAGTATAAGATGGTCACGTGGACACTCATGTAAGGCCACAACGTGCATTGGCATTATATGAATGTTGTACTTGCAATCACCTGTAGTTGTTCTTGACTATTATAATATTGACTTAGAATACTGGGTGAAATAAATACATATATTAAATATGTAATAGTACAAAATACAATATGGATTCAATTTAAAGGTGGAGTCTCGCCAATGTAACAAGTCAATCAATTATTGCCTGTGAAGATAAAACATGAAATGTTAGTAGGCCACGTTATTTTACTGGCTAATGAAAAATATACTAACTAATAAGGCAGATAAAGTTGCCAACATTCCAACAATCACTGAAAATACATAGAAATCTAAATAACAAGACACATAGAAGTGCTATAATGTCATA
>CAJQZN010031552.1:0-16086 GCA_907164685.1 Colias eurytheme | reverse complement strand
GTATTTGGGACATAATAAAGTAAGTTTCCACCAAATTTCGTAGAAAAAAAATAAATTTTGAAGTAGATAGAAATAAAAGACCAAAAACTTGGTTTTTTGAATTTTTCACCTAAATTTTTAGGTTATGTGAAAAAATTGTGAATACAAAAGTTGTAGAACTTTTAATTACCTACAACTTTGCCATTGAACTTTTTTCTATAGGACTTGTAGTTTTGTCGGAATTCGAGAGTAACCATTTTTTTCTCTTAAAAGCTCCCCCCTCTCGCTTCCCGAACTCGGATTGACCGTAATTTATTTTTCCTTACATTTTTATCATATTCCCCTCCTTTTCTAATGGGTTTCATCCGACTGCGATTTTTTTTATCTTTTCATTATTTTCAAAGGCTTCTACCCCAGTCTACTTATGATGTTAGCTATCTTGTCCTGCGAGGTTGCTGGTGTTTTACAAGTAACCCTGTATATTATCGGAAATGTGTATCTGTGTAAGGAAATTTTTTTTTTCAATGCGGCGTTTTCGTTGTACCGTAGGTGGAGTATACCTAATCGCAACTAGAGCTTATTTTGCTGCTTTAAAAGAACAGGCATAAGTTGAAAAAAATAAAAATAAGTTCAAATTAAATTGTAAAATGCTATTTATATCTCTACACTTAAAAGACTCATAGTTTGAGTGTACCAGATTAATGTATCTAGGTACCTATAGATTGAGGGATATTGTAGGGTTAGGGTTCACTTCGCTCGTCCTTATTAAGGGTGCTTGTAAATGCTCATACATTGGTTAAAAATAAAAATGTTGTGTGGTTTTATGAAACCACGGTAAAAGTGAAACTGTTCGAACGGTTCCGAACACTGCTTTGTGTAGCGCATGTCGCGTAACGGTCGGCTGCCGAGTAGGTATACCTACTCGGCAGCCGCGATACACGCGACATGCGCTACACAGACCAAAAAGTTTGAGACGATGTAATAAAAGTTTCACTATAATAAAATTCAAATGAATAATTTGTTTTTCCAGAGTATCAGCTCTAAACGATATTTACCAACATTACAATATGTCAATAAATCCTCATATAAATAGCAATTCGACTATTTATCCTGAAATCCATGCGAATCCCAGAGATGGTTATGAAGTGTTCGAATCGGGTGAAGGATCTTACGGATATCCGGAGATGCAAGATGTTTCTAAACACAGTAAGTTTCATAGAAATATATTATGTAATTTTTGAAATAAATTTCAGCATTATCGCGTAGCTCGTAGCACTGTAGAGATAAACTACGATAACATGGCGCGCCCCTCCAAATTACTGTTTCAATGTGTGTAGTGACATCCTTACGAAGGAGTTTGTATGTAGTTGTACGTATTCGTCTTTAGTACTTTACGTCCAGATTTGTTGGTCAACTAATCATAAGTTGCCGAGCGCCCAAGACAACGCACGTGTCGTTTTCATAGAATACGTCAGTGCAGCGCCATTACTAATAATAATGAGCGATTAGAGCGTGACTAGTCGAGCAACAAATCCGTGGATTTGTTTTTGTTTGACGGCCGTCTCATTACGCACACATGCGTTGTGAATCTTGGTGGTGCATTGTAAATACTTTCACAAATACTTTCAAACGTTTTGAATTTTGGAGGGGCGCGCCATGTTATCGTAGTTTATCTCTAAATGTATAGATATGAATATAACTAAATAGAAAAATAGAGAAAGAAAGTTCTGATCAAGTCAAGTATTTTAGGATTTAATGTAATGAAAACACGGTGGTAAAATCAATAGCGCGAAGATATCTTGAAAATATTTCGAATAAAAACTAACTCTCGAGCGTGCAATGCCTTCGTAGTGGGCACAGACATAGATAGACTACGCAAGTACCGCGATCTGTATGAAAACCAAGCGTGTCATATTTTTTGTACTGACCTTGACGCGTTATGACGTCACGAGCGCTTTTTAGTGATGGTAATTTCATTTTACGCTAAATCGATTAGGACGCCACTCGCGCGGCGATTCTAGTATCGTCCTATCCCATCGAAGTAAATCGAAAGAAATCAGATCAAACTAGATCTATGTCTAAGAGGTAATTAAATAAATGAATCGTAATCGATTACTAAATCGATTCAAGACAGAAAAATGATAATTACCATAGACAGAGGAATGATAAAATAAATTTATAAACCTTTTAATATTCTAACAAGTAAACTAATGTGTTTTAGCTTTTTCTTACATATGCCCATTGAGTTACCGTGTACTACGTACTAGAGAGGCCATCGAAAGAAAGTAATGAAACTGTCAATCAATCAATCTTTATGTCCCGTTGCATCAATCCATTTTTCTTTTATGTTCGGGTTACTTGGAAAACTGAAAAAACAAACATAGTCTAAGCAATAAGGAGTTTTCTTAAAAAACTCCCAAGATGACACTTTAACTAATGGCGTCCATGTCATAATATTTATTTTTAGTACCTTTGTATTAAAATACTTAAAAGTTCTAGGTCAAGTCGTATTAAATGACAAAAAAAAATCTATGCCTTTTTTTCTGAAAAATTGCTCCTTCAAATTATCATTTTTCTGTTCGATTATAAAATCGATTAGAATCGAGAACTGTTGCATCAAATGAACATCACTAACCACAAAATTGGACAGAAAAATGAGAACAGAAAAATGAGAAGACGCTATTCATTGCTTGTTATCATACGACTCGATCTTTACCGTGCCAAGTAAAAGCCGCAATGTATTCCGAATCATTTCGTATGATTTGGTATCCGTGTTTGTCACGATCGTTTTCCACAGATATTCTTTATTTGATTTTAAAATAAATAGTGCATATTCTGATTAGAAAATTACTTAACGGTGGAAGGAAACATCTCTGCTAACTCGGCCACTCACAGCTGTGGAGTTTCTACAGTTTATAACGGCGTAATTCGGCATTTTACTTTATTCAGCTTCACGTCTTTCCTTGGCGAACTGCAAGCGCGGACTGAGTGTAGGCCAGCGTCAAGTAAGTTTCATAATCTTAGTTTGGACACGGGAAGTACATACACTCGCTTAGTCTATCTTGATACATGTCTGTGGTAGCGGGCATGGAAAAACTAGTTGTAGGTACAATCGTTTTAATGTTTAATAAGATACTATTTTGTGTTAAGAAATTAAAAATAATAGAGTTTTTTATTATTTAAAAGGTGTATTTTCTAGGTAGTGGTTACGAATACTCCATGCCACCACCTCCTCCGCCAGTATATCAACATGAACACGTGGAACATCACGAAGACTATCACGTGGAAAAGGAATCCCATGGCCTGACTATATCTGATTTATTTGATATCTCGCTTACAGGGATCGCTTTTTTGTCGTTTGGCATGTTTGTCCTGCAAGTGCTTATGTGCATCACTATGGTAATGGCTAATTTAATGACTAGAGAATTAAAAGAAAACTTATAAATATTTTAAAAATTATCGTCACGAAATGTATAGTAGAATAATTAAGTTATTTTGTTTAAAAGCACTGAAGGAACAAAACAATTTGACTGTTAACAAACCGCTCTATCAGTTTTTCTGGTTGTAAAAAATTTAGGGTAGAGCGGAGACTGAATAATGAAAAGAAGTTTACCATCTAACTGAAAATATGGAATGATATCTAAATAATGAATTAGATATTTATTTTAGCCTAGTCAATTTAAACAATTTAAATAACGTCCCATGATCCATAATCTCTACAATATTATTATGTTTAAATTGACGGGACTTTAATGACTTTCAAACATTTTGAAGTTGATCACTCATTTTTAACAAAAATCAATAAATTAAAAAGAAACATAGTTGATGGTCCTCATCCTCAAATTTTCAACCTAAATATTTCAGAACGATCAACAACCTCAAGTGATGCAAATGGTAGACAACGGGGATAATATAAACGTGGACGATGTCTTTCGCTTCAAGCGTGAAACAGAACCTAATAGATCAATTAAATCTTTGAATAGTATAGCTAAATATGCGTTAATGGCTTTAAAACCTCAGCCAATAATATGTCTCTACCGGACTCTGTGTTTGGGGAACAAGAATACACGTAATCTGCAGAATAAAGAGAGATATTGGCTGCCCTTGTTTCAGTAAGTATTTTGTTAAGATTCTGTCGCTTGCAAAATGATTTTTGTTTAAAAGTACTACTCTACTTAACTTAATATATTTTATACGTACAATTTGTGCCTGAAACAACGGGTTATTAATTTAGATTTATCTTGTTAGATTTATTTATTATTATCGAAATTTTTACTTTGTATAAAATGTATAATTAATTAGTACATGACTTGTTTTAGATATAAGCTTCTTGACATGACATCGTTGCTTAGTACAAATGTACAGCACTAAAATGTGCCACTTCTAGTGTAATTAATTACACTGAATTCTACATTTCCAATCAAAATTATTCAATCAATACAATACTCGAGCTATCTTTTATAAATATAATATCTTTCTTAGAATTTCTGTATCTTTCTAGTGCCAGTATAGCTTGGACCCGCGGTGCTGCTTTAGGCGCTTTACGTGCAGCTGCGTTGGGCCTTGGAGGAGCTGATTGTAATAAGTTGTATCCTAAAAATCAATGTTTAAATGAACAAGAGAATGAATAATTATTATGTATCCATAGCTTAGATTCTATACATGGTTTATAAAAAAATGGTGTTGTTTTAGTGTTGATATTTAATATTATACGAGTTATTTAAAGAGTTTTCAAGTGACTTGAAACTCATTGTATAAGTGAAAAATGTTTTTTTTTTTTTAATTTTATTATCTAAAAAATATAGCAGTCAAAATATTTTGTCTAAAGCTATGATGGGGAGAGAAATTAAATACAATATAATTTGTTATTTTTATTTTATTTTCACATTCCAACGTTCTTAAGTTATTCAGAATGATCTAAATAAAAGTCTCTTATATTATTAGATATATTATGTACAAGTAAAATTATTTTACTACAATTTATTCTACAAACAATCTACACAGACTTTATTGTGAACAAAATTTTCGTAAGTAATCTCTATCAGAATAACGTCTTTAATGCTTGAATATCTTAGCTCTATATTTAGTTCTACTTATACAAATATCCTCCTATATACACAAATAAAATAAATTTAGATTAAGATTTAAATCTACCTTTATATGAAGGTCGACACGGAACCATTTAGCATAACAGCAAATTTACCTCAATTTTTGTTATTTTGTAAAAATATTAAGTATGAAAAATATTTAAAAGTTATATATTTACAAAAGTAATTTACAAATTAACACATGCTTATCACTAACGTCACAAAATCTTTTGTACACATTTCGAATAATATAATATATAAACTAAGATATATTAAAATGTTTGGTATTCCATCGATCAAAAGGTTAAATGATTTCACATAACATATGATCCACTAAAAAAATAATATTCACAATGCGTATTAATTAAACAATTACCTTCTTGTAGCAAATTCATGTGTCAACATTAAAATTGATATCTAAGTAAATTAAAAGGTGAATCGACTGAAAGAATAGTATGAAAACATCAGTACGTACTATTACACTATAATCTTATAAGAATCGTTATAATAATGTATTAATATGAATCGATTATCACTGATCATACCATATATTTGCTTTTCAAAATATAACGAATCATAACTTAATTTACACCAATGAAAAAGGAAAAAACATTAGCAAATATTTTCTTGATTCACATTATTATTTGCGTAACATTTTATCCCTTAGCGATTACGGTGGCGATGACGGTAGTGTTACAGGTGTGAATACACAGCTAAGCGGTGGGTAGGCATACGGGTTTAGTAGCGAGTATGTTTGAGGTGCATGTCCTAACACATGTGCAGGAAACAAACCCTGCCGTTGGGCGATCTTCAGCCGAGACGTTAATTGCTTTTTCCATTTGGTCCGACGGTTTTGAAACCACGTTTTTATCTGTACTTCTGTGAGATCTAGCGCTTTGGATAGCTCCATTCGCTTCGATACGCTTAGGTACTTGTCAAGTTTGAATTCAGCTTCGAGTCTTTCGAGTTGTTTCGCGCTGTAAGCTTGTCGCGGTTTTCTTTCGGGACCGGCTCGACGCGTTCTTCTGTTTGCTTTATCATCTGTGAACAAAAAAAATAATACTTATTATTATTAAAGATACTTAATTAGATAATTATTAAAGTAATTGCATTTTACTATCATTTTGATACCTTTTTTGTAAGTGCTAGTGCGTAATACCATTTACTAAATAGTTACTACGTAAGTTATAGTGAAGAGAAAGGTTAGAAAGCTTAAAAATGGAAATTATTTTGAACTTTTCCACAAATGAATAGTCATATTAAAGAAAGTATCCATATCACGTGAGCACATTAAATACCATAAAAGTACGCACTCATTTACAAAGTAGCTGCTCTCACTAAAGACAAACATGCGGTCGATTTTTTTCGAATACTAATCGGAAATATCACGGCTTCTCGTTAAGTGGCTATAAACACAATCAGTTTGTTGGCATTGCGCCTGCGCAGTTTGTCATCTCGTGTGTCAACACGCCTTTGTGGCGAGTGTATGGCGAGTGATGGCCTCGCTAACAGACTGCTAACTATTTGCACAAGTGGTTTACAAATTACCCGGACATTTCTATATATTTTTCTGGGTATGTTTTCATAGATTGCACATGAGTAGCATATTATAATCAGTTACCCTTAAGTTAATGAGCTACGAGGTCTACGGGCTACGGCCACAGCTACGGCTACGGCTGTTGGTATAAAGTACTCAGAAAACCTAAGAAAGTACATATTATTCATATTATGTTAGTGCTAATAAATATCTGGTATGTAACCGTTTTAATGCAGAATATATAATTAATGTCAGACTGCTTTTTAAAATTTTTATAGGTAGATCAAACAACACTAACCGTTTTAAAAAATGTCTTCAGAAGACGTTGATTTAAGCCATCGTAATACTTAATCATATTTTCATATTTGTTTCCCATCCGTTTTAAAATGCAAATCACCTCATCTGCATAAGTAAGAAGTGCTAAAGTCGTCTATTTGATCGCCCGTAGGTTACTTCATAAAAATTTCACATAGCATTAAACTCAAGTTCGAGTGTGGAGATAGCGTCTCGTTAAGGCGGGGGACAAACAAAGCTTTGTTGGTAATTATCGCTGCGGCAGCTGTTTGTCCACACCTCGGTGCGAAGTCGCGACCACCGACCGTAGCTGATGACAATTCGACGAACGTTCGCGTATCACTGGAACTACGATACCGTGACTGTTAGCTTTAGTGTTTAGAGAGTTTGCCTGACATTTTTCACATTAAACTCTATTTGCAAGAATTTTAAATTATACTTCGTGACTACGGAATCAATGGTGATTTACTTATTTTTGTGGATAGTATTTTTTATTGCCTTAAGCTTTTATTGTTATTTGTTTTAGATCAAGTCGTTATTTGAGATAACTATGGGTTAGTTCAAAATGTAAATAGCAAGGACAGATGCGCCTCACTAATTGATTTTCGCTGCAGCTAATAAATGCTGCAATTTTTTATTTTGTAGTTGTAATATTTTAAGAACTTTTTGAACGAACTGAAAAAAGGTCCGAAAGCTATACTTAAAGACAATTTGACATAATATAAATAACTACCGTACCTACAAATAACAACCATCCTCCTGATGACGGGAAAAATCTTAATTAAGATTGGTAAAATGTTAATCGTATGATATCGACCTTATTTCTAAGTTTCAAACACCAGTTTATTCCACTTTAATTATTAATGATTTGCGTGACGAATAAATTATAGTCGTCGGTAATAGTTTGCATAACATATTTTCATTGACGTGACCGTTGAATTATAACAAGATCAACAACTTATTATAAGACCATCTATAACTATGTCTACTAATTACCGGTTGGAAAAAAAATGGGGTAACTATATTTATTGGTTGTTACTTCATATTATAAAACAAAGTACTCGACCACGTCTCCCTGTTCGCGATAAACCAAATGTTCATTCCGTTTTGGTTTTCACTAATTGATAGCGTATTTCTCTAGTCCTATATAATTTAAATTTTGTTATATATAATACTAGAGGTTCGCCCCGGCTTCGCCCGTGGTACATATTTCGCAATAAAAGGTAGCCTATGTCCTTTCTCGGGTATCAAAATATCTCCATACCAAATTTCATGCAAATTGGTTCAGTAGTTTAGGCGTGATTGAGTAATAGACAGACAGACAGAGTTACTTTCGCATTTATAATATTATAGTATGGATTAAAGTCGCCCCGACAATTTTCTAGACGATATCAGGCTTTAGGTCCCTACGAGATTTTTTTTTATAATTCACCACGCACATAAATATATTATTATATTATTGATGAAATTATATAAATTATTGATTATTGATGAAATTATATAAAATAATTACACTTATTTGAGCTTTCAGACTGCTCATACCACTAGTTATTAGCGAATATTTATTCTCCTACACTGATACACATTATTTATTAGTATATTAATAAAAATTTGTTTCAAGGGATGATTGCGTGAGAGTTGGAGAGAAATACGTGTGAACGGTCACACCCGGGCAATATCACGCAATCTTTATACACATTAATTATTGTTATTTCGAATGTTTTGGTGGTCTTAGCTATTCAGAGGTTTATCTAGTGGTCCGGGAGCCAGCAGCAGATTTTATGACCAAGTTCCTCTCAAGCGGTAATTAGTAAAATGCATCAAAGTATAGTATTATGAAGCCTCGTGAACGTCAGCTGGAGCTCGGTTGGGGGGAAGAGCGGTTGTAGCCTCCCGTATCAGCTGACGGTTTTTCCACCAAGATACAGCCAGCTGACATATATATTTATCCACAGTTACATATAAGGTATCATCAGGTAAATTTTTGTTTGAGAGGAAATAACGGAAAATAAATTTTTCTTTAAATTTAACTTTCATGTTCGAGACACCAGCTGACGTATAATACACCATGTTGTAACCAGCTGACTATTTTTTTTCGTTGAGATATTGGGTTAGCTACAATTTGACAAATTTTTAGCTGAGAGGAAATGAATGAATGAATGTATTTTTTTTCCTATGTGCGTGGGAGGCACCCCCCCCAACCGAGCGCCAGCTGACGTTCACGAGGCTTTATAATACTATACTCTCATGCGTCTGACGAATTATCTCTTGAGAGGAAATAGTTAACCAAATTTGCACCTGGCTCCCTAACCATAGATAGTATGTATGTCGTCGACTAGATCTTAAAGCATTAGGTTTAAGTACCAATATGGATTAACAAAAAAAATGTTCTTATAATATAACCTCCGTGGTTTAGAAAGCACGATAAGCTGTAGATTCTGAGCCTGATTCATATCGGATTCTCATTACATAGAAATAGAAAGATGCAATAAGAGTTTAGTTATGTTAACCTTAAATAATAATTTAATTATAGAGATAAGCTTTTATCAAAACGCACAATTGTAAACCTCAAACTGTGGTGATAAAAATAATAAGAGTTTATATAAGTTAAAAAGTTCGAAGTTTCCAAGGCAAGCCTTAGACTGGAACCCCCAAGGAAAGCGTAAGCGTGGTCGTCCTAAACAAACCTGGCGGCGGACAGTTATAGACGAAGCCAAGAAAATCGGGAAAACCTGGAGCGAGATCAAAAGGGAAGCTCTCGATAGAAACACCTGGCGGAGCACTTTGGATGCCCTCTGCCCCAGCTAGGGGACACAGGAACATAAGTAAGTAAGTAAGTATAGAAGTAAACTATATCAAATAATACATTATTTATAGAATTTGTTATTTGTACATAGTCATAAAATCATCATAATATGAATACATCACATTCTAAAACACTAACTTTATCTCTATTTGGGATATTCTTAAACTTTTATTACAGGATATCATAATATTATAAGGCTTTAATTGATTAAAAAAATGTAACTCATGACTCATGCAGGACAATAATGGACCAAATAAACTATGGAAAATATATAAAAATGGCCCTCTAGCAAAAATTATTCCGTCCGATGAGCTTTTCTACTAACATAATAAATTTGATACCTACAAAATATTATTCTGTTCTGCTCTGTGCTTCTAATTATGATTTAATTAGTTTTAAACATACAATCATGCTATTATATTTACGCGTTTAGCACTGGGACGGACTCCTGCCGCCGCTCCTCTTGCTCTACCTATTTATGAAGTACTCGTATGAACCAGCAGAAACTAACAATAAATCAGTACACCAAAATCTTAGTAATAATGTCTATAATAAACTCATAAGAAGATAATACCTATTTTCTTTTCATTACACCCATGAGTTATTTATTCCCCATAAATCTACGTATGTTCGCAAATTTTTTTACCAAAGAGGTTTTCATTTTACTTCTTCTTTTATACAAAGAATGGAATGTTAAATGTCAAATTTTTTTAAACAATTTACTGCTTAATCATTTCAAATCGTTATCATCAGTATCAGATATTATATTTGAAAAAAAGTGATACCTTCTGCCTAGCAAAAGATTAAATATGTTATCCGTAAAAACTAGCGTGCAAACTAGGATATTAGCCACAGCAACTAAAACAAATTAAATTAATAGCTAGTTAAATTTACTAAGATCCTATAATGAGTGTACCTGTGATAGTTACATAAGAATTAAATTCAAATTCAAAATTTCATCAGTAGCACTAGTTGGTACCTATTCCAATATACTCGTAAGTAGTAAATAAGCTTACTGTAATAGAATTTTCTCCTCAGCACTTGCCTGCTTTTCCTTTATAATAAAATTATTTTGTATATAATTACCGTAAAAATTGGAAGAAGGCTGCCGTGTGGCCAGCCAATGTGCATACGCGTGGCCAGCTATAATTTCAGCACCATTCAGGACACTAAGATCAGCACACGTGGATGTTGAGGATACTGTAGAAAAATACACATTTATTCAAACTCAAACATTTATTTATTCAATTAGACTTCTTCTAGAAGCACTTTTGAATCGTCATGACATATTATTTTTAACATTTACCACCTCTTTGGAAAGCAGTAGGTATCTACGGAGAAGAACCAGCAAGAAACTCCATAGTTGCGCTTTTAAAATCATGTCAGTATTACAATTTAATTTTACAAAAAATGTAACAGCTTATACCTACATGTTCGTATTCAATGTTCATGTTAACGTCTTTATACGTGTGGGTGCAGGTGATGATGAGTTTGAGTAGTTCTAAATATGCAATTCAAGAATATTTTATATGAATAAGAGCGTAGGTATGAATTAAAGTATGTAACATAAGAGCCAATAGCTAAGTTGTATTTTAATAATTATAGATATTCGTAATTTCGAAAGTTTAATGTTTAGACAAATCATTATATATTTTTTGATTGCATTATGCATTTATGATCTTTTCCTTAATACTTAATATCACGTCATTAAACTTTAATAACAATTTACATTTACTTTATGTGTGTACACTGTCTGTCTCTTTAATGGGGAAATAGCCTTTTTATCAAATAATTAATTACCGAATTATCACCACAATCAATTTAATTTATACTGTGACTGAAATTTTAAATTCTATTGCTTTTACCGAAATTAAGAGTGTTATTTTACAAATGTAATGTATTTTATTCTGTCATGAGATTTTATGTGAAAATTAATATTAACATACCATTATGTTCGTCTCCGGCTTCGAGATTGTCATCAGTTTCGCTATTGGAAGGTCTTTCATGTTTTTTACTTTTAAAATTACCTAAAATGTTATCTATTAAAAATGTTTTGCTTTTATTTTCACTATTTACAAGCTTATTATGTGAACTATTTATATTTAAGTTACCGCGTCCACAACTTAATACATCATTTTTATGAGAAAACACATTATTTTTATCGTATAAAAGTTCTCGTGATGCATTCAAACGATTATAGAGCATTTGAGAATTATCATCCACACTTGATTGGTCACTGTTTTCACAAATCACATCAATTGTTTCATTTTCACTGTCGATTTCAGAGTCACCATCATACATAGAATCAATTTTATTGAGTTCGTATTGGCTATTAAATTTGGAAACAGTATCACAAGTGCTGGATATACGTTCTTGTGTATCCATATTTTATATTTTTAATTAACTCACGTCATCATGTTTAATAAAATATATAATTGTAGACCGCAGTGGTGTCGTCAGGCGACTAAATGCGTGCGCGCTATTTGAGACGAACTGATAATTGCTTTTGAAAATAGGTGGTACCAGGTAAACGCTAAAGAGGCTGTAGGTATCGTCGTGAGATGCTTGAATGCTACTGGTTAATAAGTAGCTGGAAGGGATAACGCCATCTTAGTAGGTGGGGCTTATCCGACCGCCTGCGAAAATTCACACCTTTCTTATATTTGATAACACGCTATATGAGAGCTTTTCACCTCACAAAAGACCAGTAAAAGCTTGAGATGATTCAAATGAAAGGCGATATTGTTTGCATTGGCCCTCAATTTATATGATGAATCGTTTACTTATAAATTGGTATTAGGCGATTTTAGTGCCGGCATAAAAGATGAAACGTTGTAACGCACCTTATAACAGACTTTTATTTATGTTTTATGTGATTGTCGCTAATTATAATTTTATGTTTACTATTACATCACGAAATGTCACTATGAAATTGCTTCTGATTTAACAAGCTGTTAACATTAAAATCAAAATACAACGAAAATTAAAGTACTTTTCGTTGAAATATTTAAATGCATTTCCGCTAGTAAAACACACGTATTTAGAGCTTATCGATGTATCCCGTGAGATGAGAAAAGATGCAAAAAAGATTTTTGGTAGGTAGTTACTGAGTTTACCTAATCGTAACAAACAATGAGATAGAATAACACATATTCCTTCAACAAGAATATGACTTTAATAAAAAGAAGAGTCATTTAAAAAAAATCTATATGTAAAAACCATCTAAAATATTAGCTAATAACTTAAACTTTTTGATTCGCAAGAACTATTTTAAAGGTTATTCAAATAAGAGTTATTTTTTCTTATAGAAAAGAAAATTATCGTTATTTATTAATGCGAACATAATATTTTTAAGTTATTAAATTTTTAGAACAAGTCGAATTAAGAAAGAAACCATTTAATTTAATGTAGAGCTTTAAGCTTTCAAAATCTAAACTATTATTATTAATCCTTATATGTAATGATGTTTTAGGGGTAGATTGCACCTTTGTTAAGTTTCCTGATACTCATTGCACAAAGCACTTACCACCTCCTACTCAGATTAAAAAACATGATTCTAATATTATAATAATTCAAATTTTCTTAATACTAAAAGTTATTACAGCTCGCTCTGGTTATCAAGTCCAAAAACTACATAAAGCTCTGTTTTAGTAACGTTAGAAGTTTGCAGAATTATATTATATTCCCGCTAGATGTCGCTTATAAAATGACGTCGTATTCGTGGAAACCATTCCATTTTAGTTAAAGAAAATGGCCGCTAGATGGCGAGTGTTGTATCTCTATTTTCCTCAAAGATGCTCAACAGGTGAACAATCTTATTGTTCCTATTTATTATTTAGGGATGTATCTATTTACATTTGATTTGATGACTGAATAAATAAGATTTTCGGTTGCGCATTGCTTTTGTATTTCCGTTTACAAAATATTTTAGACTTTAGAGGTAAATATTATCGGTAAAGTCCATAAATTGTCGGTTCAGCATGTTACATTTATTTTACAAAATAATAGATATCCTATTCAATTGCTAAATGTAGCAAAAATAAAAAAGTCTTGGACATATGAATAAGTTCCAGAGGCCAAGACTTTAAGAGCATATTATTATAATGTAAATTACACTTTTCTTGAGTTAGTTAGGCACCTATCTACTAAATATTTATTGTATTTTATTCAGGTCCAGTGTTTTTACGTACTTATTTGAGTAGGTTTAGTTTGATACAATATTTAGCTATCGATTTTCTCGGTCTGAAAAACAGGTAGGTACTTATATTTTTTATACTTAGAAATAAAAAACACTTTTGAAATGTAGATATTTTTCCCAAATCTCCAGTGATTACCCTCGAGATATGAATATAAGTAATGTATCATCTTAATAAATAATAGTAAATAATCTTCTTCTTCTTCTTCTTATCAGCCGTGGGACGTCCACTGCTGGACAAAGGCCTCCCTCAAGGATTTCCAGTACGACCGGTCACCGGCGGCCTGCATCCAGCGGCTCCCTGCCACCCGGACCAGGTCGTCTGTCCATTTTGGGGGAGGTCGTCCCACGCTTCGTCTTCCCGTTCGTGGCCTCCATTCCAGAACCTTTCTGCCCCACCGGCCGATAGTACATAATGTATCATATTAAATAGAATTAATAATTCAAACTTCGTATATATTTACTGTGACCATACACATTCAACAGATTCATCTCTGACAACATAATTTTAATCAGCTCAAAGCAAAAAACTTTGAAATGAAAAAGATCCAAGTAATCATACGTACAAAATATAATACGCTCTGTAAAACGAACTTTTATTTTGACGACATTCTGTTGTCTAGAGGTCGTATATCAATCATGGATGTAAGTCTGGTGGAGCCTTTGCTCCTTTGTACGTGATAACTATCGAGTCGTGTTACCGACTGTGAAATGGGAGATTTTTTACGCCAGTCTCACCTTTATTTAGGGCATTCGCGGAATATGCGCTTGTCAAATCGGTATTCAGAGGATTTCAAAAGTGTTCCACGTAAACCTGAAGTTCAAATTTTAAATCGAATTCTATATAACATAACTCTTGGAAAAGTTGGAAGAGTTTCACCGGTCTAAATAGATTGTTCTTGTTGTAATAGCACATTTTTGGAATTAAATTAAAACATGCATTTCGACAGATTACTCAATTAAATCTTAGATTTTTCCCAACCTCCTTACTTACTTTCTCATTAAATTCCATCGTAAAATTACTTCCGCAGGCAGTAAAAATCATACAACTTTCTTTTGACGTCCTAGTCGTAGCGCAAAGTGTAAAGTCTAAAATTTTTATTTATTTTTTATTTTTTATTTTATTTTATTCATAAAAGGCACCTTACAGCTGTTATTAAGATAAATTATACAAATTACATATAAAAACGCCAATTACAAGGCACACCAATAATAGTCCAATTGTGTGACAACAAGAAATGTCAAAGTATTATGTGGTATTACTATAGCACGGTGCTTTACTATAAAGTATACTCGTGTAGCTACGCCATTACGAGTGATATGTTGAGTGAGTAAATGGGATAGTTTGCCGGGCTGAGTGCTGTTCGAAAATAACTACGTACAAGCTCGCATAGCTCTATTTTAGACTATAATAAAACATCTATATGCTAGTGATGTCTTGATCGAATTTAGGGCATAGAGCCCAATTAGCAACGACTAGCCTGGTTTATATATGTACAGGCGTGTGTGCAAATATTGCCTGTTTCTACATTCTAGTAATTAGAAATCAGGTCCTACAACGAAGGGCTTAGTAAAATTGCTAATAACTTCCATATCTTATTTCATTTTGTTTACATTACAGAAAGTTTGCATCAAAATTTGATCACGGATCTTTCGATCTATCTTAAATTTTATTCACGGCAAAACGCTCGGAACTTTGCTCGGAATATTAGAATGCCATTAAATGCTCTAGTGAGTTGAAAAACAACATGTGATATTAATGTATAATGTTTATAGGTATGTTATTCTATACAACATTTTCTGAACAACCTTAGTACCCAAAAGCCCGTAAATGCACAAAAGACAGTCGAAGATATTCTAAAATTGGTACTCGAAAAAGATGTTCATAGAATGTGAAAGGTTCAAAATGTTCATAGAATACAGGTAAAGTATCAATTGATTCCGACTTGCTTTGTGTACATGGTAACATAGAGTTTTAGAAGTGAATAAAAGGTAGAAAATAACCCTTATAGTTCCATGAAATTTAACATCGCTCCATACATTACTGTCTTATTACTCAGGCTTTATTAGCACTGCGTAAGCATAAAAAAATAAGAAGAGCAGCTGGGTTTATGGTGTATAAGGTAAAGTGATTTGAATTGTTTTTTTTTTGTTTATGAATCGTACCCAAGCACAAAATGTTCTTATT
>CAJQZN010031549.1:0-26441 GCA_907164685.1 Colias eurytheme | reverse complement strand
AACCTCAAAATAAAATGTTTTTGAGCAAATAATAAACAATTATAAATTCAATCCGTTTGATCAGTTGGTACACATAGCATTGCTAAAAGTATATTCTGAATCATTATTTTGATTAAAGTTTCCTTTAGCGGTACTTTTCTATGTTAGATTTATTAAACCAGTTAATGAACATGTGTTTTATTGTTTCAGGCTCACAAGAGGAAGTGAATGTAAAGACATGATCCGCCATTAAAGAAAATACATCTAGTTCTACGTAACCGGGCTTCGATGTGACATACATACAAAAAAAATATCATTACGAGTCGATTCTTCATACAGTTATATAACGTTGAGGTCCGTTACACTATTTATACCAAAGCAGAGTTTCATAAGTGTTAATAATCATTTGTATTAAAATAAAAAAATATTATTTATTTTGTTGTTTTATTTTAGTTTACCTCTAAGTTTAACCCTTGTCTAACCTATCTTTTTCTTTGCGAATAATGCAATGATGATACACAATAATAAATACAGAACACGATACTTGCGATAGTTATATTTAAAAAAAGTACATAATTTAAATATTAAGTCCATTTGAAACAATTGAATGTAACTAGCAACTTTAATAACATGCACAATTTATATTTTTCGAAAGAACTTTAAAATCTTTACATAATAGTCATTTTACTTCCTACAATAATTATTATTCAAATAAATAAAATATGAATCCATTCATAGATTGTGAATCAGCTGGCTCTTATATAACATAAAATAAATATAATAGTGACTATCGACCTTGAGCACTGTTTACACTATCATACCGTTGACTCAAAGTTGTAAGAAAATGAGAAAATCATTGATTCATCAATCCGGAACTACCTATAATACTACAAATTTGAATAGGTCATAGTTTTATTCTGGATGCTTTAGATATACTAATATAATTCTATGCTTAGTCGTGTTAAGAATATTAGTATTTCAAAAACGTAGGCAATTTTTGAGCCGATCTATAGATATGAATATTATTTCCCCGGTAGAAAGCTTCGTTCTATCTGATTGATGTAGGTTATAATTTTTATAGTTTTGCCTTCGAAGTAGGAACAGGTACACTCTAATAAATGTACTAAATTCTATAAAACTGTGCATACGAATAACATATCGAATGTAGGATTCCTCTCCGTTTACATTAAGTACAAACTAAAAATTATGTACAAACACAGGTATAGTTCATGTTTACAGTAAATTGTTGTAAGTAGGTACGTGTTTTGGTTTATAGGTCATTAATTATATCTAGTCCAGTTTCTATCTATATTATAATATAATATATTATAAAGCTGAAGAGTTTGTTTGAACGCGCTAATCTCGGGAATGAGAACGGGTCCGAATTGAAAAATTATTTCGGTGTTAGATAGCCCACTTATCGAGGAAGGCTATAAGCTATATATCATCTCGCTTAGACCAACAGGAGCGGAGCACTGCGAGTAAAACCGCAGAGCACAGCTAGTAGATGATAAAAATGATAATCAGTATGTAACGTAGTATTTGTAACAATAGTTAGTTTATGTTCTATGACGCTACCAACGTCATATTGTAAAGAAATCATAATGCGTCACTGAACCGAAAGGATAAGCGCATGCGCATCTATGGTCTACAATGAATTGATTAAGTATGGAAATAAAGGGAGTTTGTGTTTGTTTTATTTAGTGGTAACATGGACTAATAAATAGTGGTAATTAATTAGGAGTAGTATGTTATATGTCGCTAGCTGATCGCCCCGGCTTCGCCCGGGTTGACCCAGGATAGCAAAAAATAAAAAGCTGATTATATATAAATATTATTACTCAGGAAATAAGTATATAGTTTCTAACGGTATACAGGGTGTAATCGTTAAGTGTGGACAGGCGATTATTCCGTAATTATTACAGACTAGCTTTCCGCCTGCGGCTTCGCCCGCGTTTTCAAAGAAAAACCCGCATAGTTCCCGTTCCCGTGGGATTTCCGGGATAAAACCTAGCCTATGTTACTCGTGGATAATGTAGCTTTCGAATGGTGAAAGAATTTTTAAAATCGGTCCAGTAGTTTATGAGCCTATTCATTACAATCAAACAAACAAACAAACAAAGTTTTCCTCTTTATAATATTAGTGTAGATATAAAAAGACTTTAAACTGATATTGAAAGTACTGTACCTAATGAGTAAAATGACAATAATAACTTTTAAAAAATAAAACGAATAATATCCAAAAATGTTACATGAAATGCTCCCATACATTTAGTATGAAATATGACTATTCCAAACATTTAATATGAAAGGTTTTGCTTTTTTATTTGATTTTGTGCTCTATTTACTTCGCAAATTTTAATGAAAGTTCATTTAGATACTGTAAATAGAGCTTGATGTGGAATACAATTGTATTCCAAATCGAGGATGTCATTTTGAACATTTGCTTTGAATACAAAATGTATGGGAAATAAAATGTATGGGAGCGTTTCATGTACCATTTTTGGATATTTCTCGATTTATTTTTAAAAATTTGTTATTGTCATTTTACTCATAAGGTATAGTACTTTCAATATCAGTTTAAAGTTTTTTGATATCTGTAATAGTTACGGAATAATCGCCTGTGCACACTTAACGATTACACCCGGTATAATAATTTTTAAAATCGATAGTGTACCTAATTTTTGAGATTTTTTGTTACATGTAAAAATAATATTATAGTCTCCTTGTATTAAAAAAATGAATTTGATTTTATTTATTATCACCATACCAAACAATAATACAGTAATATATTGATTATAATAAATTTATGTAGCTTGTTAATTCGTTACCTCTCTCTAAACGGATTGACAGATTGTGATAAAATTAATTTTGATTTTATTTTAAGAAGAATATATTGGAAAGAATAGATGGTATTAAAACCATAATATAATGGTGTGTTACATTGTACAATATTATCTTCTCTGGAACTGCTAGACAGATTTAATTGAAATTTGAAACCTACTTTTTAGTATCGTTTCAAACTATTAAAGCATAATGAGAGCAAAATATTTTTTTTTATAATTAATGGAATTGAATATCTACTAGTACGATGAACATTTCAAAATTCGACTTTTAAACAACTATTTTCAGATCGGTTTCAGTCGTATTTATTAATTAAAATAACATTTTATGTAGCTTTTTATACATCCTATTGACTTAGAACTTGTTATGATTATAGAGTAAGATTAATACACTTACCTTACTTAGGTACGTGATTGTGTAGTAGACTGGAAGAGATCGCTACCTAATGATAAGACACTCATTTGTACATATTTTTCTCTAATTTTATGTTCCGTCTCTATTTCTTTTTTTTCTATATAAACAACAAAGTATTAAATTAATAACCATCTATATAATTGTTGCATAATGAATATCAACATAAAATAAAAATAAATAAAATAAAAAACACTTTATTGCACACACAAAACAAAACAAAATCAAACAAAAATAATACACAAACAATGAAGCGGTACAAATAGGCGGCCTTATCGCTAAGAAGCGATATCTTCCAGGCAACCTTATTATTATTTATAGGTTCGTCGATATAAATAATAACTGTGTTTAAAAATAATTAATCAAACAGGAAACATTAAACACATTAATATTACTTGCAGGATAATAATTTATGCAGATAGTAAGAAATCATTTAAAGAGGCTTGTTTGAAAATATTGTCATTTATAAGATAAGAAAGTTGTTCTATCGTCACGAAGAATGAATCAACTTTATAGTCAAAGAGATAGGTGTGATTTATTGGTATAATTTAGTCATCAGCTCCTTGACTAAGTGTGTGTACTAAATAAGTACTGTATTTTTATAATCTCTCCATCGCGCTACTCTTTCTTATAAATATATTATAAAATACCTATGTTAAGAATTTTTATTTCAAACTAACTCCTTATAAATTTAGCACAAACAATCCCTCAAATAAATTTTGCACAACTTTTTATTACACATAACAATAATTGATTTGTTTAGTAAACAAATGCCACATTAAATACAACGCATCAGTTACATGCCCTCTAAGGGACAAAGTCCTCACTGTATTGCAATGACTAAACGCCAAAAATGGACTAAAAAATGTAAAAACCGATTCCTTTTTTCGTACTCAGACACACCAAACCAGCTTAGGTCAATGAACATTATTGCACTTACGCACTCTGCATTGGACACTCTTATTTCAAAAAGTATTATAAGATCATTCACAGTATCAAATACGCGATGCTTAACGTGAGTAGTGACGTCATTGAACCAATATGAGACGCATAAAAACAACACATCGGAATTCTTACTAACAATAAATGAATCATTTGTATTTCTTTGACCATTTCCTAAAATATCTTCTTCCCTATACTGTTTTTGGTAAGATATTTTTTAATATGTACCAACAACACAGATAACTTCTCTCGCCCGCGAGTTCAATGTATTTTTTATGTCAATACTAATAATAATATAATTTTCTTCCACACTATACTATTGTAAATTTTAGATGCAGAAGATCCTTGCAAAGAAGTGATCTGAGTCAAAATAACTTTCCTTGATAGACAGCTACATAAAAGCTATTTTTGTAATACATACTAATATAATAGTAAGTAATTAATTTTATGCAAGCAAAGAGTGAATACAGCAAGCTTTTTCCTGATTACTTGTGTTGCATTTTAACTCAGATCATTCACATTTCCTTGTATTTTTAATTACATTACATTATTTTAAAATCTATTTAAAAACTCTATGTAGAGTCATATAACACCAAAACTTATAAACGAGATTTAAACACAGCCTATTAGTTTTAAATAAAACGATCCTATACAAAAACAACAATTTATTATCATCAAAAATAATTCTAAGCCCAAAGTTTAAATTAGTTGCGAAATAAAAGTCACGTAAAAAGACAAACCTGGCCTAAAACATTACCCTCCTTTTAGCACTCGGTTAACCTCCTGAACTATAGACTCTCACAGGACAGTAAATAAATCTGTTTTAAAATATAAAAGTCGTTCCACTATAAGGCAAACATTATTATGATAATATAAATTTATCACGATGAGTCAATGAACAAACAGGACAAAGGCGCATAACGTTATAATTAGTGGTATAGTGTGGACGCACGGACAGGTTAGTGGAATTTTTATATATACTTTTGACGGGTTTAAAACGGTTAAAACGTAAACTTGTTTTTCGTGAGTGAATGGCCAGTTACTTCGTTAGCTGCTATGGAAGCGTAATGTTGTTTTTTAGTGTAGAGAACACGCAGAGAATTTGTTATCAAACATTATTTATGTTGTTGTTGTTAAATCGTGTTTTAAATCGGTTAAAATTGTTGTGTAGGTCCGGGTTGTAGTGAGATTAGTATATGTTAAATTATAATTGAATGTTTATGTTTTGTTACGACTCAGTTTGTTAAAAAATCTTGTTTAAGTAAGTGATTTTTTTTTATTTATTTAAGAAAATAATAAAAACATATTGGAAAGTTTACTATTAAAGTTCAGTGATTCCAGTTCAAGTTATGTTTAAGTTTTTGTAAGTTTGTAGTAAGTTTAAGTTTTTGTATTACATATTTCGGAAAAATATTGTGGTTTAAAAATATTTTTAGGTAGCGCCGGAATCCTATTTGTCTTTGTTTTAGATATTAAAGGCTATTTAAATAATTAAATAATGTTTATTTAAACAGGATATTACACTTGTCAAAACATGGCACTTCTTAATAAAAATAAAATTAAACCTTGAGGAAAAATATAAACAAATGCTTAATAGATTTGTCAACAATATTCGAGGAAATATAGTGCGTATTTGGACTATATTTTTTTTAGTATTTATTAACAACTAGCGGTCCGCCCGGCTTCGTCCGTGGTACATGTTTATGTTTTCTTTCCATAAGGACCATCCTCGTACTTCAAGGAATATTATAAAAAAAAGAATTATCGAAATCGGTCCACCTGTTCACGCGTGGTGCCGTGACCAAGGAAAGCGGGTTTAAAATATAGATTCTATTCATTTATTTAATTACCTACTAGGGGGCGCTGTGTGATAGATCTAAAAAAATAACTAATCAGTCTTTAAATATTATTATAGACTACTATAAGGTTAAATCATGAATATCCACTTTAATAATTGTATTTAAGTATCATCTGTTTGTTTGTTTCACTTGGCTTAATTGGTGCTGAACCAATTGGGATGAAATTTTGAATGAAAATAATTGAAAATTAAGGAAGAGACATTAGTTTTATAAGGGAACATAATTTTACCAATTGACTGACGGTCAATTGATAAAATTATACACCTATTTTATATAGTTACTATATTATTTCTCGAAGAATTTTCTGCTTTAAGTAGTTTCAAAAATTAGGTCATGATCATACAAGAGTTTGCAACATACTAACAAAAGTGTTAACTGCTGTATTAACGGTTTATTATCACGTATAGCACAAAAGAGGGAATCATAACCTATTGAATTATAACAATACATCTAACATAAAATAATTATTTTTATTATTATATTAATAATAGGTATGTAAGTATGTAACTATGCAGTATGTAGGTACTTGCTGTGCCCCTCGGTTTTTCCCGCATTGCTCCGCTCCTATTGGTCTTAGTGTAATGATAAAATAGTCGATAATAGCCTTCCTCGATAAATGGACTATCTAACAGTGAAATAATTTTCAAATCGGACCCGTTGTTCCTGAGATTTGCGAATTCAAGCAAACAAACAAACAGACTCTTCAGCTTCATAAAATTAGTATAGATTTAAACTTGACTTTGGTAGTTTTGGATGAGTCATAGAAAATTAATTAAGGTTAATCACAGCCTAAAACAATATGACGTAGTTAAGCCTGTAGGTAATACTTTTACAAGGTTATGATTTGTCACAAGGTATGGTATAACTAGCTCTAAATTACTATAATATTATAAAGCTGAAGAGTTTGTTTGTTTGAACGCGCTAATCTCAAAAACTATTGGTCCGATTTGAAAAAATTTTCGGTGTTAGCTGATAGTTCATTTTTCGAGGAAGGTTTTATAATTATCATCACGCTAAGACCAACAGGAGCTGAGTAATGCGGGAAAAACCGCGGAGCACAGCTAGTGATAATTATTACTTTCTTAAACGTTTCCTGCCTTTGTATAAGTGTTTGTTTATATTAGAAATAGAAACAATCAATTAATTATAACATTTACTAACAACCAACTTGATGATACAATCACAGACTAAAGCCAATATTTGGGACTCTCTTTCATTATGTATAATAAATTCTGGTCATTAAAAAAGCTAAATTAATGATGACCGTAATATTTTCATGCTTTAACTGATAAGGATGTGAAACATTACACTGTAAATCTGAAATATTAGATAATAACGACAAAACTCATAAAAAAGAGATAGCATATAAACCATAAGAGAATAAAAAAAAGCTAGAGAAGAATCCATAGTGATGATAGAGCTATTTACGAGCAAAACTATGTAGTATTTGAAGTATATTTTCTGAACATAAATTACAGAATTTATAAATTAGTAGCCAGTAAAGCTATTTACGAATAAAACTATGAAATTAACTCTATTTTCTAAACATAATTTTCATATTCTTCAGAAACATGGCACCGTTATCACTAAAGATAATCCTAGACGAGGGAGCGATCACACGAACTCTAATGTTCGACACCACCACCACTGTACGACAAGCACACCACATTATCAAAGACAAGATTCTTACGTTGGATCATGATAAAGGTAAGATTAAGCTTTTTAAAAAAGCAAGAGAGAAGTATTACAGGCACAATGCACTTACATTGTGCAAATGTAACTGGCATTCGACATAATATGCAAAAAATAGAGATATTAGCAATAGGAAAATAACATAATGATAATGATTTATTCAGTATCATCACTATACGTGGAGGGCACAATTCAATGTAGTAATATGTGAAAACATAATACTGCCCGTTTAGGTTTAAATAAATCCTAAAAATTTCCTATCTTGTCAACAAGGGCTTCTTTAAACATAATATAATATTATTTTCTAAATCAGAACATAAGTTCCGGAGATTATTTCGAATAAACGTAGAAAATATCCTGCTTATAATTTAAGTGTAAATATACGTATTTATTTGTGGATATTACGCAAATACAACTGGACATTCCTAAATTGTTGTACAGGAAAATTAAATACGTGATAAAGGCAAAGTTACAGTAATTAATTTATTAACACAAACATCAATAAACTATGCCTGCAGTTTATTAAATTGAAAGTGTAATATATGAAATGAAATTTAAACTTTTTACAAAATATACTATTTAATTTCCCCTTAATTACGAAGGATCTAAAATTCACTCAACAAAAAAATGTATCACCTAATAAGAGGACCCAAATGATCTTTATAATCTAAATGTGATCATAGGATAGAAGTATTACAGCTATTGGAATTACGAATTTGTCTAATAAACAAAAAGGCATAGAATTACTTATAATTAGTATTAATATTTCCTACACAATACGTAATCCTTTCACCCTAATCATGAAACCTCATCAGAAAACATCACATAAACAAAATCTTACGCATCATACGTTACATTTCAGAATACGGTTTCTTCTTGACCTCCGCTGACAACGATTGTTCAGGAGTATGGCTGGAGGACCACAGAACCCTGGAGTACTACATGCTGAGGGAGGGTGACTCGTTATACTACCTCGAGAAGGTCAGGAACTTGAGGGTTCGGATGTTGGATGGTAAGTAGAGTTAGGTCAGTTAATAAAAAAAAATATAAAATAATAAAATAAAGTTTATTTGACTCAGAAATACAAACACATGGAATATACAGATCTAATTTGCAGGTACATACATTTTGTTACAACCAGAGTTTAAACAATGACCCCTATGCTAGGTTAAACCTGTGTTATAGGGGTCATTCATACATAATACATTTTTATATTTATATGTACATTACAATATTCATGGTATACATAAGTGCAGGTGAAAGAATTACAAAAAAAAGAAGAAAAAACAATAACATTTTCAGATAAAATTATAGTTTTTGATTAATTGATGTGTGCGCGTGTGTGTATGTGTGTGAATGTGTAGATGTGTGTATGGATATGTGTATGTTATATATTTATTGTGCTGTGAAGGAGATTCTCAGAGTCGTCATAGTTGAGCGTTAGAAGAAATTCTTTTAGTTTACGTTTACATTGGTAGTTATTAAGGGCGAGTAAATTTAATTTTTTATCAAGAGTGTTGTATATTTCAGTGCTTAAGTATGGATAGAATTTTTTTGCAAATTTTGTTTTAGTAAAGATTTTAGGACAGGGAAGTGTGCGTCGTTTTGGAGCAGATGTAGAAACTTGTTTAGGGGATAGGGTTCCATGTTTGCGTAGTACTGTGCGGTATACGTAGAATTGACGAACCGTCATTACCACAAATTGAGAATAAACTTGTTCGGTGGGGTATCGGAATGGTTTATTTAAAAGGGTTTTAATCACAGCTCGTTGAGCTCTTTCTGCCTGTATAATGCTACTTTTTGAAGATCCTCCCCAAACGGTTATGCAATAACTGACGATGGATTCGCATAAGGCCGAATATACCATTTTAAGGATATCCCTATGTGCGGCGAGTCTGAGTTTTTTGAAAACAAAAATAAGTTTTCTAATACGTGAGGAAACTGCTTCTATATGGGGTTTCCAGGTTAAACAAGCGTCCAGGTGCACTCCTAAATATTTTACTGATGCAGTACGGTTCACGGACGGGCAGTGACAGTTTCTCTGGCTTGTACACGAGTGAGCTGTGAGGGTGTAAGAATTTTCGTCTGGGAGAGATGATTGTCTGGGGCCAAAAGTGACAAAGCATGTTTTTTGGATGTTAAGAGTGAGACTATTAGATGCAAACCAGGACATTATTACACTAAGCGAGTACTCGGCTACTTTTTTAGTTTCACTCCAATCCTTGCCGACAGCTATTAGTGCAGTGTCATCAGCGTATGCTATAACCTTAGTAGATGGTAGTACTAGTTGGCACAGTTCGTTGACGTAGATCTGGAAAAGGAGAGGAGAGAGCAAGCTTCCCTGGGGAACTCCACAAGTGACTACCTCATCCCGGCTGATATGGTCTCCGATTTTAACGCATTGAGTACGGTTGCTTAAGAAATCTTTAATCAACTTATATGCAGTGCCACGTATTCCGATTTTATCCAGTTTACGTAGGAGGATAGGGACAGAGACTGTATCGAAGGCTTTGGATAGATCAAGGAATATGCTGATACATTTGAGTTTACTATCCAAATTACCTATCACTGATTCAACAAGTGCTGACACGGCGTCTTCTGTTGATAATCCCTTACGAAACCCGAATTGATTCCTAGCGATGATGTTATATTTGTTAGTATAATTAAGCAATTGTTTGTAAATAATTCTTTCTAATATTTTAGATATAATTGGCAGAACAGATATCGGCCTATAGTTATTCACACTGTCCCTATCCCCCGACTTGTAAACTGGATGTACGACGGCTTTTTTAAGAGCTTGAGGAAAGATGCCAAGGGAAAGAGACATGTTGCAGATATACGTTATGGGCGGTACAAGGATATGCCTAGATGCTTTTAGTAATTTGGCGGATATACCATCCCAGCCGGAGGAGCAATCCACCCGCAGATTTCCTATGAGGAGATCAACTTCGCTTTCATCCGTCTCCAGAAATACAATTGAATTTAGTTGTGGACTATGAATGGGTAGGTGTGGTTTAAGTGCATTAATACACTGAGGGTTAAAGGAGATTTTACTGGCCAGATCTGTACCTACATTAACAAAGAATGAATTTATCAAATTAACTGATTCGAGAGGATCTACGTTTGATTTTAGCAGCTCGGTTGGAGGGGATGTGCTTTTGGTGATATCAAGTGCGCCCCGAACAGCTTCCCACATTTTCTTCGCGTCCTTTCCAGCTTCATTAAATGTTTTCTTCTCATATTCCAATTTAAGTCTCTTAAGCAGGTTGTTACAGAAATTTCGATAGCGTAAATAGGTTAGCTTTAGAACAATATTTAGAGGCTCATTTTTTGTTTTCTTGTGCATCCTGTCTCTATTTCGGATGCATCTTAAAAGCCCGATAGTAATCCAGGGTTTAATGATTCTATGTTTAGAGGGGATAATTCTGTGTATAGTGTTTTTAATTATGATAGGAGATATTAATTGAAGTAAACGGTCCATTGCTGCATTTGGCTCAGTAAATGCGAAGATACTAGAGAAATCACAGCCTTCGAGGTCCTTAATCGCATTAGATATGTTAAATGATGAACTTTTGACTTTATTTAAGTTTTTAATATTAATTGTATCTAGATTTAAAAGAATGGCACTATGGTCTGTTATTGTGGTTTCTAAAACAAGCGTCGTGTTTCTACTTGTTGTTTTAAGCAGTACATGGTCTAGGCAGTTGTTGAGACGCGTGGGAATGTGGTGAGCCGGGAGAAAGCCGCTGCTGGCCAAAAGATTCAAATACTGATTTGTTCTTGGATCACAGTTATTGACAGCAATATTTAAATTTATATCCCCAAGTATGGCGGCGTTCTTAAACTGTTTATAATTAATTAATATGTTTTCCAAACTGTTTAAAAAATTGTCAATATTATTTTGACATGGTGGTCTGTAAATAGCGATGATAATTAAGTTGTTTTGGATTGTGCAAATTAAGCCGCTGGCGTCAACTAGTAATAGCTCGGAGATATTAAAATTCAACGTGTTTTTAACATACATTACAACACCGTCATTCTTGTTTATAAGTTTGTTGGTTCTGGATGCAGTATACCCTTGTAACGCGGGTATTGTCGCTGCGTTTTGGAGCCAACATTCGGTCAAGATTATTATATCACAATCTAGTTTTATTGTTACGAGAAGGCATCTCAATTCGCTAAAATTCTTGTTTATACTTCTAACGTTCATATGTAGAATATTAAGTGCATTGGTGTGGACTTGTATAAATTCTGAACAACGATTAGCAGGACATGTGTAAGAAGAGGACACAGTTAGATTGTCTAATTCCTCGTTTACATTGTTAATAACCGCCATTTAGAAATAAAGAAGATAGGTGCATAATAGAAGTATAGCTAATAAGCATTATTATTTTTTTGTGTCCTATGTCTAAGTTATTCAAATTAATAATGCTAGACCAATATAGAATATGATTGTTCTCTTTAAGTAAATCCTTGAACAGTGTTAGGTAAATGCAATCGAGTGTAACAATAATCAAGCATAGTGTGTGAGGTTGTAATAAGAATGAATGTGTTAGTGTATCAGAGATTTTGAAAGCACATAATATATCTACTCGCATTAGAATTAAAAAATGAGTGTAATTTTGTGTACAATTTAGTATTTGTGTTGATGTTAAATGACGATTTGAAACTTGTTTTTTATGGTAAATTATTTTAGGTATATAAGCTATATAATTAATGCATTTAAAGTTAAGATTATCGAATTATGTTTATGTAAATATCAGGTTCAGTTTTACATGGGCCATAAAACATAAGAATAATATGATTAACACATACGCCATATTTATTTAACCACATATTTGTTTGAAATGTTATAATAAGATGGAGGATAATTAAATTTAATCCAACCATACAATATAATAGATTTATGTTAGTCAGAGTTATGAAATCGCACGAATAATTCGATAGTACAACAGAACAATACAGTTTTATTATACATCTACAGCTGTATTCTACGCAAATGTAAGTTACAGGTAATTTAGTTGCAGATAAGTAAGTGTTTAATGTACTTATAATACTATAGACACCCGCTACATATTCACTCACGGAACATACCACGAACAAACGGACAATGTACTTACGTACTTGACTTTCAGGGTCCGACTGAATATTGTTATAGCTACCATACAAAGATAAAACAACACTCTTTAAGTTTATTGTCACATACGCGCACGTTACGCAGATGGTAGTTGTATACTGATTAATAATATGCAGTCTTAGTAGTAATATTGTATTTTTGTGAATAATGTTAATTGAAAGGCTTTTTTTACACCTAGTATAGTTTGATAAATAGTTTTTTATGACATGTTCATTTTTAATGATATATAAGAATAAGTGCATGAACTTATTTATTGTATGTAGGTTAAACTTAAGATTTATAAAATGTAAAAATAAGAAAAAAAAGTGTGAACATGATATTATATCTCTTAGGATTAGTCATTTCTGGCTGGAAAGAGTTTTCAGATCGTCTTCTGATTCGATTTTTATGTACGGAAAGCCTTCTTGTTTACGCATATATATATTCCCTTTTGAGATCCAACAGAACTTATAACTGTTTTGTTTTGCAAAATCTCTCGCCAGAAAGTAGATCTTTTTCATTTTTTGCGTTAGATTCTCGGATATATATACAGGTCGTGATTGTCCCTCAATTTGAAGATGGTTCGTGCTCAGTTTATTGTTGTCATTGTCCTTATTAAATTTTTTTATACCATTCAGAATGTTTTCTTTGAGTAATGTGGTGTTTAAGTGAGCTATAATAGGTTTGTTTGTCGAATTTTTGGATGGAATACGGAATATGTCACGTATATCGGATTTTTGAATATCAATATTTATCGCCTTCCCAATATTAATAGCAAATTGTACCAAGTCACTTTTTGTTTCTTGTGGCTTCGTAGGAATATTGCGAATTTCTATACTTGTATTCCGAAGTTGCTTTTCTAAGTTTTCAATTTTAGTGTCAAGCAATTGTGTGACGCAACGGTGTTCTTTATATCCTTGTTCCAAAACGCTCATTTTATTATGAATTTCATCATATTTTTCAGAAAAGAACTCAACAGATTGTTTAAGTTCTGCAAAATTCGTTGTCAAATAGTCAACGCTGGCTTGTATAACTGACAGTTTTTTGTCCTGTTGCGATTTAAAGCTATTCATTAGATCTGTGATCTCTGATTTGAAGATTTGAAACATTTCAGTCATGTCGCGCCGCAACGTACCAAGATCGTCCTCTCTCTTACGTTTTTGGCGCTTAGTAACACCGTATGATGTTTGTTCATTGCTCGGGTCTGAATCATATCGCTCTGTCCCTGTCTGTCCAGTTGACGCTTCGGATGTACTAGCAGCATCGAGTTGCGGTGGTGTTCGTTTAACAAACGGCATTGCTCACTCCGTCGCGTCAGGTACAAGGATAACAGCGATGGAAGAAGTCATATACAGTGGAATCCTTTTAGGAATAGGTTTCACTTCACTACACGATAATGATTTAAGCACCCATTAACTTTTGTTGACTATAAACAAGCGTTTTGTTTGATTTCGGTCACACGCTCACGCGTCCACTCACTTCGACGTTCGATCACGGAATCAGTTAATAAAATAGTTTTTTTAAATGGTCACCATCACGAAATAAAATGGTTGGGTACATTTACACTATAGGTACATTTGAAATTGATCACAAATAAATAAAAAAGGAATAAGATAAATAACTTAATCTACTCCATTTTATGCTAATTGGCTCATTACAGTTCAAAGTACATATTATCTGTAATGAGGTAAGCAGTTAACGTAATTCTCAGTACATTTAACCCACAAAGAAGAAAAGCGTTTCTATTCTAGGAATAAAATGACGACCGATTTAAAGACTCATTGTACTATTTACATTGATGATTTTATAGGGCAATTAAAACACTTTCTTGTTCTTAATGATCTACTATTTATTTAATTAACCGACTTCAAAAAAAGGAGGTTCTCAATTCGGCCGATATATTTTTTTTTTCTTACAGGATCCGTAAAAACGATGCAAGTTGACGAATCGAAGAATATTGGTGATCTTATGGTGCTTATTTGTGAGAAAATAGGTATCACCAACCATGATGAATATGGCTTGGTAAGTTTTGCAAACGCAAACAATAATATAGGTAAAATAATGGTCTCATTAGGGAAAAAGAACATTATGTATTCCTTAAAATAAATTACAGATTTTAATTAGGCTACTAATTGAATAATTATTAAATACTAAGTACTTAAATTTAATAATTAAAAGGAAGTAATGAATTGGAAACAATTGAGACGAGTTGAAATTCGTTTGTCAATAATTAAGTAATTACTGAAATGGTAGTTTGTTAAATGACAACAAATTAATTTTCCTTAACAATTTTTATGTAAACAATAAAAACATAGAGATGTTTATTTTTAATTGTTGCGATACAAAGATAATTAATAAAGAAAAAAATGTTCCAAAATGACGTCAAGTCCCAAATCCAAAAACCTATACTATAGTGATTAACAACAAACTTATATATTCAAACCGTAAAATGTTTATGAAAATATCGATAAACATTAATTAATATCAAAATAAATATATTTCAGTGTCGCGAAGACCAGGTGGAAGAAGAAATGAAGCCCATGACGGGGACATTGACCCTGAGGAAAAAAACACAATTTCGAGAGAAGGACGCTAAATTGGAACAATTGAGGAAGAAATTGAAGACTGATGATAATGGTATGTTAGGTTTAAGTTTAAAAGATGGAGTTGACATCACGCGTAAATTATGAAGATATCAAGTAAACTTACTTGTAAAAGAAATACAGCCGGAAATAGGATAACTTAGATGGATATCTGTTTAATTTTAGGAATCCACGATTACCTAATAAGTAGATTTACCTTTTAAATAAATAAATAATAACATCGGTCTCTACATCGCGATGTATTTACTAATTAATGTAAAATGTTCGCAACGTAGACATATTAATTAATAGGAAATAATATAAATGTAACAAATGAACACAAATATCACCTTGTCATCTGATGGTAAAGTCACCAGACATTTAGTGTACTTACATTCGATTGATCGCATAATTTGCTCATGAGTGTGTTGATGCGTCACCTGATGGTCACAACACCTCTGCGTCACCTAATGGTAGTATATCATGACGTAAATCACTTATTTTACGTTTTGACTGTAAGATTGTAACTCATGTTGATATTCAAAAAATTTAGAATATGAACTAATTTTGAATAATTAAATATTCGATTTCTTGTCAATAGAATGAAACAAACTACACGTTAATCGTATGTATAGGTTGGATAGTTCATTCGATGCACTTTTCCTGTTCAAAATATTATTCTCAAGTACGAATCATATTTACTTTCAGTTGAGTGGCTAGACCAACACAAAACATTACGAGAACTACACGTAGACCCAAAGGAAACCCTGCTCTTCAAACGAAGGCTGTTCTACTCTGACCGTAATGTAGACTCGAGAGACCCGGTTCAACTCAATCTGCTTTATGTGCAGACTAGAGACGCTATCTTGGATGGCCGTCAATTGGTCACTGAAGATAAAGGTAATGAACTTATTGTTAAAGAAAGTGATAAGAAGGAAATGTAAATCAATTTTAATTCGAGGATAAAGTTTATTATGATTAAGAGAGAAAATACGACAGTTAATAACTTTGATGAGCGTATTTATTTAAAAAGAAACAATATGGTAGTTTTATCTAGCCGCTTATATTTAGAACAAATTGAATTAAAAGGTACAATACATTTACATAGTAGTTGGAACTAAAAAGCATTCCTTTTTCAAATATAATGTGAAGGCTCAATTTACAATAATCGGTTATTAATTTATATTTTCCACTTTCAGCCGTCGAGTTTGCTGGTATTCAGTGCCAGATTCAATACGAAGACTTCATTGAGGACAAACATAAGTCTGGTTTTATTGAAAAGTAAGTGCATTTTAATCATTAAGAATCAAAATAACGTACAAAAATATATTGTACATTTTTAAAGCAAATGTAACGCATGCAAAAATCCATAGATACAATTTTAACTAACAAAACCTAGAATTATATTCCATGAAGTTTAATTTATGGTTAGAGTTATTTAATTTATTGACGATAATAATAACTTTACTTATTCATAGAAAATGGTAATACCTTTTTTTATTTTTTAATTCGTCTACATTTTTACAGTTTAAAAGAATTCCTCCCAGCCCAATATAGTACGAGCTGGGGTATTGAAAAGAGAATATTCAAAGAACACAAAAAGCACCACGGTTTAAGTCCTTTGGAGGCGAAGAATTTGTACACGAAAACTGCCAGAGAATTACCCACTTATGGCGTCACATTCTTTTTAGTCAAGGTATATTCCTCAATTATTATTGTACCCAACGTTTTCGTTTTCCTAAAACGACAGAGGTTTTTAAATCATAAGGACGTGGAATGTTCATTCACAAAAAAAATATGTTAAAAAAATTCTGAACCAATTTTTTTACTTACAGGCAATTATTCTGCTTGATTTTCGTTTTATAGCCTGAATAAAACCTAAATTACTATACTAAAATCGCATAAAGTAATGAAATATCAAATCAAAACTTCTAAACCTTCTACATTTTACATTGTCCTAACGAATAAAACTGGAATAATCTTACAGGAAAAACAAAAAGGCAAGAAGAAGCTAGTACCTCGGTTACTGGGCATCAACTCAGAGTCGATTCTGCGGCTGGATGAAGAGACCAAGGAAATACTGCAAGTGTGGCCGCTCACACAGGTGAAAAGCTATAGAGCTGGCAGTGAATCATTTACACTGGATTTCGGGGACTATAGGTAATTATTATTTTTTTAATTTACTATAGGAAATTTCGTTCACCAGCAAAATGTTTTTTGAAGTGAAACTTCTTTATGCAAGAGTAAAATTTCAAGGTCAGATCATGGCTATACCATCACGTCATGGAGTAAGGCAACAATTTTAGTATCTTTGAATCTTGCCAAAGTAATTTCACTTCTGACACGTGTGCTCTGTATACACGTTCTTTTTTACTTTTTTATCTCTTGCGAATAGTGTATGATTTATACGCATTTGAAATAGTCAAATGTGTATGTACATAACTAACAAGCTTCTTATCATCTCAATTGTATTTAAAATTTATCGATATATTTCAGTGAAAAAGAATACGCCGTGAAAACAAACGATGCAATGAGAATTAGGGACATACTACAGGGCTATATCGACATTATAAAGAAAAGACTTGCTGCTCCATACAATGTGTCTTACACACAGGGTGAAGCTATGTGCGAAGACAATGTGGAAATATCCAGGTAAGAAAAAATGTCAAAGAATAATTTAATTTAGTAGAATCGCCCCGTGAAAAAAAGCTTTTTAATTCTGACGACTCTACATATTATTCTCTGACATACATTCCACTGCATGTATCGATATGAAACACACATTTGAAATATCTGCGTTTTAGTACGAAAACAACAGTATTTTTACAAATCTTGAACATTTAAAAATACGTAGATAGGTAGAATAGAGGTAAAAAGATAGACTTTATAAAACTTTATAAAACTTGTTTATTTTTAATACGAGTAAAAAAATTAACTAAATAAGGCAATAAAATGATTTTAAGATGCTATTTTGATAATTTCAGAGGAACCATTATGCAAAACATTGTTGCCAACAAAATCGTCGAACAATCATTTGTTGGGCCGAGCCGTATCATATCCGTTGAACAAGGTAATATGAATTCTATTGCATGTACAATTATTAAACTATTAAAAATATAAACCTCTTGTAAAATAATATAAAAGAAGCCATTACACTACACAATCAATTACATAAATAATTATTTTCAACAAAAAAATAAACTAGACCAAAATGAAATGGGGTCACAAAGGAAGCAGTGTAATTGAGATCTCCTTATTGAATTCGACTGAAAGTCAATTAGAAACATCTCATCAAGCATGTCGCTGTTCCATTTCTCAAGTTAATATTCCTTTCCATTATTTTCCAAAATTTATTTCAGGTCAAAATGCTAGTGAAGGCACGAAAATCATTACCGTTCATGAGATGGTTACCACTACAAGAACCACTAGCTCACAGCAAGCTGTTGTAAGTTATTTACGTATACCATTTATTTTACAATTAGAATTAAATTATGCTGCAAATTATTTGTAGTACTAGCTTACCTCCCGCAGCTTCGCCCGCTTTGTCTAAAACCTAATAAATTATATACCTTCCTCTTGAATCATCTATTAAAAAAAACCAAATCAAAATCCGTTGCGTAGTTTTAAAGATTTTAGCATAGGGACATAGGGACAGAGAAAGCGACTTTGTTTTATACTATGTAGTGATAATTACAACAGTCACATTAATTTTGAGAATCGTCTAGGGTAATTTTTAAATCGTCTGAAGTTCTACTTCATTTGTTAATTTCAAATTTCCAGCTCTGCAAGATATCTGTTTTTTTACTATTCCTTAGCTCTCAAAATTACGTTTAACATACAACTAAAGAATACAATGAATTGATGCAGTCATCGAATATCAATTATATTTTATACAAATATCATCTTTGAAAGTAAATTTTTTGCGTATTTGTTTTCTTATTTATTCCTATTAGTCGAATAATTTATTTAAAACATCATGGAGCATACAGTAACAATTAATTAAAATAATAGAATATAGTACATTTTACATAATACTTCTCTTTCAGAAAGGTGAAATCCTGTCCGAGACACCACAGACTTTCGGCAAGAGGTTGAACCGCATGAACTCTTTCTCGGTGAAAACTGTAGTTTTGTTATCAGGTAACATAAAAATAATATTATTATTAAATATAGCAATATCATTATGTATGTGCATGAGTCCAACTCGCACTTTGCTAGTTTTTTTTTTAATCGAAAACTAGTGCCTCACGCTTGGTCCTATTTTAAATTTGAAGGCGGTTTAGTTTTTTGTTAAGAAATAATTTTTAACCTTAGGTTGTGCATTAAGGACAGTTTCGCAGTTTAGCGTTTTTACCGATGACAGGAAAAAAAATCAACCTAAATTGACCAGGTTTCGCGAAAGCTCTTTCCATTTATAGCATCCTGGTACAATGTTTTGAGTTACCGGGACAGTTTTGTAAACAAGGGGCGTGGCTAGGGCGTGGCTTATGTGAACTATCTCTCTGCTCTTCTCTGCTATCTCATTCATGTTTATCTATAATAAAAATATTTGTATTGTCCCTGTTTTATTTAATGAATATTTCATGTGTATGGTATAAATGGAGCTAGTATTACTCAGCTGAGTGTGTCTTAATTTAGCTAAGTATTACTTTAATAATATCTCTCCTTCTGCGGTTTTCACGCGTGATAGTAGCCTTTATCAATACCTAATGTTTATCATTGGTCCAAAATTCATCAGAATTAATTCAGTTGTCTAGCCATCAAAGCGTAACAGACATATAGAATTACTTATTCATTTATTATCATTCTCTATCAATCCTAGGAGAGATACGTATTTCACATATCCACAATTATTGTAACGTGAAATTACAAGGAAAAACCGTCACCATATCAAGCTTCAATAACTAATAGAACAAGAGAAGCCGCGTGCAAACCTCCATGTTAACGAAATTAAATTGTATCTGTGTACCTACGTGTAATGTTACGGGAAATGTATTAAAATCATCATTGTTTACAATTTCTGGGAAGTGTATGAAATAAATTATATTAAAGACGTGGGAAACGTCTAACAGAACAAAACAGTGTATTAAAACAGTATACAATGTCTTAAATTTGCAACGTGTTTTAATAATATTATTTATAGAATTAATTCGTTTTATATGCTCATTCTAACCCCATTATGACAAATTATTTTAGTATAAACAGGCGCAGAGCATTCTTTCGTTGTTCTTACCGCATTCGAAAAGATTCTATGCTATATTCTAATACACTGAATACAAGTTTTCGCTTACACTAAAAGATCACGAAGGCTCTTGCTAAAGCTCTAGAGCTCTATATTCATTTGGTCTAAATGCAGCGTTATGCATTTCTGGAATAGCTTCAAAAATCCTACATTGAACCTTTTTCCGGTAACATTAAACATATACACACAAGCGCAGGGATGACTTGCTATCTTCCTGTAACGTCTGCTCTCCGAATCCGATGTTATGGTTTAAAACGTGACTCTGACTAATGACTACCATTCACATGTGCTTTTGAATGTGTTGGTTTTTGGTTCGATGCTCGGCTCGTACGGTATTTTTTTATACAGGGATTTTTTGGCCGATGGATGACACTGTCAAGAGGTGTATATTGTTTTAAGTAAGACGTGTAGATGATCTTAAAATTTTAGGAAACTTCTTATTTTTCTTCAGATATTGTAGTCGCATGAGCAATGAAGTTGTTATCACATTATTATAAATATATCATATAGGCAGTTTGAGTTCTTGAAGTGGAATAAGTAAGTTATTGTAATTAGGAAAAAATTTAACACCAACCATAATATTTAACGATCTATCATCAAATGAGGATTTACAAAATCCTCATTTGTCACGTATTGGTAAAGCTCGTTGCTCGGTTCGTGGTATGTGTAGTGAATAATAGGCTTTATGTTGGACATTCACAGTAACATATTATATACAACTGCACGCAAGCGCAGACAGGACTTGCGATCTCCTGGAACATCTGCTCTCCGAACCCGATGTTTTGGTTAAAAATGTGACTCTGGAACAGTCCTATATAAAATTAATATCAATATTTGTTTCTTTTCATTGTTTACAAATAACGAAGTTTTTTCATTATTCAATCGGATATAGAGTGTTTTAACAAGGATAAAATGTAACAAAAACAAAAAAAATAATAAGACGATCTCATGAAATTATTTTATTAAAAAAATCTGTCAAAACAATTATGTTTTCTTGACAAAAATGCACCTATTTCCTTATTCAGATTCAAATGTTCATGTCTATATTTGTTCAAATTTAATCATAATTAATTCAGTGGTTTAGGGCCGATTTTTCATTGCTTGGATAAAACTTATTCGTCGATTAATGTATAAAACTACCATTTTACCTAAATTCGTATTCTAATTGCCCGTATTTGACAGTTTACGTGACATTTTAATACTATCGTGTAATACTTTATTGGACGGATAAGTTTTATCCAAGCATTGAAAAATCGGCCCTTAGTCATAAAAAGACAGACAGATAAAGCTCCTTTACATTAATAACATTGGGGCCATAATTGGGGCAGATTCACATTTCACGCATCATACATGAATTAATTATCACCTTGCAACTTCTGCTATCCCAATCCGACGTTTTGGTTTAAAACGTGACTGTTTCCTTTCATCATTTTACAAGCCTTAATTTATTATTGTTCATAATTCAATCGGATGTCGAATGCTTTGATAAGGATAAAAAGAAAAAAATGTAATGGTTTAATCATTAAAATTCAGACAAAAAACAAAGTTACTTTCGCATTGGTAGAGATTATTGAGATATTTTCCACACATAATACGTGAATTTTCCAAAATTACGGTCACTATATCAATCTTAAAATAAACAAAATCAACAAAAGAAACCGCGTGCAAAACCTCCACACAAGTTACGATACATTTGTACATATAAATAACTACACACAAGCACAAGGAGCGATGCTATCTCCTGTAATTTCTGTTATCCCAATACGATGTTTTGGTTTAAAACGTGACCCTGGAAGTTTCTACCCGGGGATGTATACATATAAAGTGAAATTATTAAATTTAAATTTTTATTTAATCGAGTAATTTGACAATGATGAAATTAACCAAATTTAATAATTCCCTTAAAAAATAAATCCCTATTTCCTGTTGTCATCACGCGTGAACGGCTTTACCGATTGCGATAATTATTTTTGTTGTTATGTTGGTTATTGACAGGAGAATAGTCTTATGAAAGAATAACTTAAGAAATTTGCGTTAGAAAACATAATGGCTATTTAAACTTCACGCGCTTATTCACCAAACGTTTGACAACATTTCATTTGAATTCGGGTCAGTAAGTTTAAAAAATATTACATAACTATTATGGAAAGATTATGGATTTCAACATAATATACTAAACTAGCTTAGGGCCCGCAGCTTTGCTCGCTTACAGCAGCTTGTACGCTTGTACGTGTATACAAAACTGCACGCAAGCGCAACAGGACTTGCGATCTCCTGGAACATCTGCTCTCCCAATCCGATGTTTTGGTTTAAAACGTGACCCGGGGGCTACCCGAACGCCGTAACAATGAAAAAAAGTTTGTTTCTATAATAATTTACAAGTAAACACAAACATTGTTTAATTATTCGGTCGGATGTCGAATGTTTTGACAATGATTACATGAAATTAATATTTTTATTCATTTATTTGATACTAGGTTTCCGCCCGCGGCTTCGCCCGCGCAAAGAAAAACCCGCATAGTTCCCGTTCCCGTGGGATTTCCGGGATTGCGTCATTTTCCCAGGATAAAAAGTAGCCTATGTCCTTTCTCGGGTATCAAAATATCTCCATACCAAATTTCATGAAAATTGGTTCAGTGGTTTAGGCGTGATTGAGTAACAGACAGACAGACAGACAGAGTTACTTTCGCATTTATAATATTAGTATGGATTCTTTATTGGGGTCCAAAAATAAATAAAATAAAGAAAAACTTAATATGCAACAGCAAAGGGCGTCCTTATCGCTAGATCCAATGATATTTTATGTATAGATACGTTATATACTCACAATATATCCAAAAAAAATGCTTCATATGCGGTGTCAGGCACACACAAATACAAGTTTCATTTTACTTAATTTATTACATTGACAGACTGTATAAGAGAGATGGCTCTAATAAAATGATATAAACAAAAAGATAAAGATAGTTTGTCACTTCCGCGCAGGTGTAAGCAAAAGTCATAAGAATTCGCCAATTAAATATAAATAAACAAATAGTTGCCATGGTAATTGGCATAGACTAACGACACAGAAGGTTCAATGTTATAGAATATAGATGTTAGGTTTCCTGCACAAGTAAATAAATGTGACAATTTCATTTACTATTTTATGATTATAATGATGTCGTATTACAATGAAAAAACAATTTTTTTTGGAGATATAACTGTATTAAGTATTTATTACTAGCTGTGGTGTTCGTTTTTGGTCATCATCATTTCACCCGATAAACACCCACTGCTGAGCATACTGCATAATCCTCCTTATAGAACTCCATAAGGACCGATCTTACGCTATTCGTTTCAAGGCAGTTCCCGAAACCCGTACAAGGTCATCACTCCAACTTGTAGGATAATAATTATAATAATAGTGGTGCCTAGATGAAAAAAAGGATGAAATAAAAGAAAGGATGAAGTATAAGCCTTTTTTATCTAAAACACAAATAAAATTTATGTTCAATAGCTATTTACAGAAAAGCAAATAGCATTTTTCGTCAGTAGCGATAATCTTTTCTTTAATGTTTACGTATATTCAACATCATTTTATTTTTATTTTTCATTTTATTATTGCAAACAAACATTTTTGGCATCACGATTTCATTGTATATAATAAATAGCTATATTTGTTAATTATATGCACTGGATGTAAACTGTGGATTTAAATATAAAAATAATCAAGTAATTACCCAAATCGAAATTAATAAAATAACCGTTCTATTTTCAATAATCGTATTTACATGATAATCTTTGAACACAGTGTACGCTAGCTTTGTCACACTAGTGATTGAAGCAATGTTTTATCCCTTTCATTATTTCAATACACGTGTCAAGCAAGTGTCATTCATAAAGAATTGTAAATTGTTATTTTTACTCTTAAACTGTAATAATTTAATATATTTTGCTGTGATATGATATTCCTTTATCTTTTTTTATTTTTTTGCACGAATACGTGCACTTTCTGAACACACAGGAAGGCATTTTCGACAACTTTAATGTACCTATCGGCATATACGCTCACTGGGACCGGTGACAATCTGACTGATTGCATTGGTCCCAAATAGGACCAATTCACGGAATCAGTTTTGGTGCGTTGATGACGTATCTACCTCTTGTTTCTATATATAATATCATTGGCTAGATCTCTATCACTATATTAGATTTCAATACATATATAATTAGCGTTTCGCCCTATTTTATAAATGAGGTATCTAATTTTAATTTAGATAAATATACCGTCACCATATATACCATATACAGAAGCTCTTCTATAATAAAAATAAATAAAAACATCAAGAGAAGTCGCGTGCAAAGCAATACAATCATAGTTAACACTTCATCTGCGAGCCTATTGACTAACTATTTAGTAATGTGGTAGAACTTGCGATCTTCCTGTAACTTCGGCTCTCCTGGTCAGATGTTTTGCTATAAAACGTGACTCCGGGATGAAGGAACTCCCGGGTGTACTTGATCACAAGCGCCTGTAACTTCTGCTATTCCAATCCGATGTTTTGGTTTAAAACGTGACCCGGGAGTGAGGGAACTACCCGGATGCTCCCGGATGTAATAGTGACGTACCTACATTATACAACTGTCTACAAGCGCAGTGAAGAATTGCGATCTCCTTGTATTTTCTGCTATCCGAATCCGATGTTTTGGTTTAAAACGTGACTCCGGGATGAGGGAACTACCCGGGTGTAGTAGTGACATACATTACATACATAACTGCACACATGCACAGGAATGTATGGCTATCCTTGTAAAGTCTGCTCTCCTGGTAGAATGTTTTGGGTTAAAAACGTGACTCTATGATAGCGGAAAATGTTAAAAATAATGGTGTTATTTTGTACCAAAATGAAATTGTTGCATAATTAGTTATTTTCGATGCCGGTTTACATTTATTTATAGATGGCTAACTGATTTCGATTTCTAAAAGAACTTGCTTTCATATTATAAAAGTTATTCCTAATTTAATAACATAATACAATACAACACAAATTAAACTTTAAAGGAAAACTAATAAAAAACTGTATTCACGGGAAGTACCCTGTAGGTTTTGATTCCCCTGCTAATGTCGATAATTTGCAGCATGAACGGCTGTATTCTTTGATTGTGTTGGCTTCGAAGTTTGATTTTCTTACAGCTTCAAGGAATAGGCTTAGTAGTTAGAGTAAAGGGTCTTGAAAAACAGACAGACGTTCAACAAAGTGATCCGGGCTTATATTTTTCAGTTTGTGGTTCAGAACACTAAAAATGAACGTGTTCATTTCATTATTCGGTCAGATGCAAAAAGTAAAGCAGATGCATTGTGCATACATCTGTTTCACTGATCGATTTTCTATAGGTGATTTCCTGACAGCCATCTTTGTCTTGAAAGAACGAGACATTCTGTTACATTTCCACCGGGAATCGAACCCAGGACCTCTCTACCAAGGCTCTACCAAGTTCTACGCTCCACATAAATGAACTTCATTTCATATGTGTGTGTGTAAACACAAATGTGTACAGAATGCAATGAATGACTGTATAAAATAAAAAAATAAACTGTACGCAAGCGCAGACAGGACTCGCGATTTCCTGTAACATCTGCTCTCCTAATCCGATGTTTTGGTTTAAAACGTGACCCTGGCACTGGCGAAGAACGTAAATAATAAAAATCTTAATTATTAAATATTGTACATAGTATATTGTTGATAAGGATATTATGAAATACGTGGAATATATATTACTAGCGGTCCGCC